>JAJOZX010000563.1:1217500-1232500 GCA_023014485.1 Bathynomus jamesi
ACACTTTACCTGCCTCTCTCTCTCCCTCTCTCTCTCTCTTGTTATTGTTTATTATCGTATTTATTTTTATTACTATCTCTTTCTCTATCTTGTGTGTGTATATATATATACATATATATATATATATATATATTATATATATATATATATATATATCTAATATATATATATTAAAAAAGTAGAGCGAATTCATTGCATCTACAAATCTATAAATAAGCATATATTTGAATTACAACAAGCGAGGGAGGGTATACTGGCCTACCAGTTAATGAATTCCACCTAATCACTTAAGATTTTGACATAATTTTATCTAGTAACTCCTTGAGCACCACACGACTGGATCCCAATTATAAATTTAGTGTCTAAAATAAATTTTCATCTAGAAATTTAATGATCAGTTCATAAACCCGAAATAAATAAATATTTTAAGCATTCTGTATAAAAGTTCTTAACATTAGCTAGCTGAATAGGGTAGGCTAGCAATTATGAATTTTTATTTTCATTCATTTTCTATCTCTCTCTCCCTACCTCTCTCTCTCTTTCTTATTATTATTATTTATTATTGCTATTATTACTATTATTATTATTATTATCATTACTATGTTTTACTTTAACAAAATTTTTGTGAAAAACCATGCAAAATTTCTACACCATTAATTAATAATATTATTAATATCATACGCATTTTGAAGTCTCCAGATCAGCTTCAGGACAAAATACCATGATAACACCTCCCTTGGCTCGATCAGCTACTCGTATGGAATAAACACATACACACACACACACACACACACATTATTAGGATTATCATTATTAGGATTTATTATTACTATTATTATTATTGAATACTTATACGAAAACTCATTTTAAGTACAATATTGTTCATCGTTTTTCTCTTAAAACGGCATTCAAACTTTCTACTTTTACGTATTAAATTATACCATAATTCAGAAGCCTGAAAACTTTCTAATATATCTTCGCAACTGATCAACTATACATACGCTTAGTCACATGGACGGGGTAAATTCACTAAATTTCGCCTACAGAAAGCTGTAATAATTTTATTCATCAAGCCGATGACATGAAACGGCATTGAATAAATACACACACACAAACACACACACACACACACACACACACATACAGACATACACTCACACACACAGTGCTGTAACACCGCTCCCCGCTGATCAGTGAGTTTTAAGAGGCCTTGATTCTGAGCTGTAATTATATGGCGGACCCCACGGTGCAGACTTTTAAAATGGAAGCGAATACACTCCAGAGAATAATGAATCGAATGAGTTGGTGTGTTGTATGCATATCGTTAAGTTCATATGATAAAACCTCGGTGATGTAGTGGTTAGCGTCGCTGACTACAAATCCACGGGTCCCGGGGTCGAGACTTCGAGACTCGTTGATGGCGGGCAGCCGGAGCGCAGCAAAACCCAGCTGCTCATCCTTTCACACAATAAAAAAAGTGATTGGTAGATAAATGGGTAACCTGGGTGACCTAGTGGTTAAAACGCTGGGCTGCTGGTGGGCTGTGGTTCGGATTCCGCGTTAAACTGTAGGCCTAAGGTCGAGTGTAAAGCTTGACCTTCATCAGAATGAAAAAATCGGTCGGAAGCTAACCAAAGGTTATATATATATATATATATATATATATATATATATATATATATATATATAATATATATATAGCCTAATTCACATTCGCTTTTCCTCTCTCTCTCTCTCTCTCTACCTCCCTCTCGCTATCTATCCGTCCTGCGCATGCGCAGATTCGACTATCATAGAAATTTCTAAGTGAAGTATAGAAAATTGGATGCATTCTTTCTCTTTCCAGAAAATAACATATATCATAGTCGATATATATACATATATATACACTGTATATATATATCATAGTCGATATATATATACACACACTATATATATATATATATATATATATATATATATATATATATATAACATCTGAACATGAATAAAATCGGATATTTAAGCGAGAGAAGAAAACTCAGGACAAATAAAGATGAATATGTAATTGACGTTAATAGTCTTCTTTCTTTTTAAAGTTGTTTGTCTTTGTAATTAGCATATCAAAGCGAAATAGATAAATACCTGGCAGCGGTCAAAAAGGTCACAAAGGTCATGAGTTAAGTACTTTCAGAAGAGGCCTTCATTTGATTAAACTCACCCGCAATCCATTAACAAATTCAAATAATCAAACTCGTTGCATATTTCCTAGAGAAATACCTTAATTAATTTAGCTTAAAGGTTAGGTAAATTATGTTAAGTTAACGGAGGTGATGATAGAACAACCTGTGTATCTCATGGGTACTTTTGTGTAAGGAGCTGTTCTAATTAGGAAAAAACTAGATGAAAATTTATTTTAGACACTAAATTTATAATTGGGATCCAGTCGAGTGATGCTGAAAGGGTCACTAGATAAAATTATGTCAAAATCTTGTGATTAGATGGAATTCATTAACTAATAGGCCTGTATCTCCTCCCTCGCTTGTTATAATTCAAATATATGCATATTTATAGATGCAATGAATTCGGTCTACTTTTTTAATATATATAATTTAGTGGTGGACCGGATATCCGCATCATTTTTAACATCCGCATCCGCACTTCTGACTGCGGATGTTATGCGGATATTACCTCTAATAAATTATGCAATTTACAATTAAATTAGCTTATAAAGTAGCTTATAAGGCCCAATCTTGCATATTTCATGTAAAGTATTAATTAGTAATGAACAAACAAATATATAAACCTCAAAATATAAATACCTGGTAACACAGAAAATTGAATGAAACTTGTTTCATTGAATTTTCTGTGGCTGAAACTCTTGAGAAAATTATTTTTATCATATTGAAAACATTAATATTAATTTTAATTCTTATGCATTGCCTGCCATAATAGTAATATCACGAAATTTGAAAAATTATGTAATATATTCATAATTCTATATTATATTGATAGATTAACTAAATATCCGCATCCGCATCCGCGGACATTGAAATTAAAGATCCGCATCCGCAGATGTTGAAAAACTGACATCCGGGCCACCACTAATATATATATATATATATATATATATATATATATATATATATATATAGAAGAGAGAGAGAGAGAGAAGAGAGAGAGAGAGAGAGAGAGAGAGAGCGAGAGACAGTAATGAAATAATACTGAAACCACCAAAAACAAAGGCCTCAAGTGAAAATGGGGAACATACTATATGTAAATACTATGTGAAAGGAATTTGCAGACATAAGGAAGGAGAATGTATTTTCGAACACCCTCCTGTGTGTAACTACGTTTATATTAATCCTTTAACACCGGAATTGTTTGTAGGGTTAAGTTATGAATGCGTGTATTTGAAACACGTGGTCGTCCTTTCAGGGCTAATGGCCACTGAAAATTTGGTGGAAAATGCAAATTCTACCATCCGGTCATTTGCAAGACCTACGCAACATATGGAACCTGCCAGTACGGGAGAAAATGCTACTACCATCATTTCCCGACAAGTTGAAAGGACAAAGGACAGGTTCCAAATGACAACAGAAGGAATGTGAGAAAAAAATATATACGCAAATAGTAAATAAAACACAAATAGCACAATTTTTTTTTTCAAAATATTGGACGCAATACTGCTGTTAAGTCTCATACAGCACTTGCAGCTAACACAGCTGGGAACCCTCGAACCGGAAGGGTTCATGGCGAGAAGCTACCAGAACAGGTAGGCGGGAACGGATCCATCTCGGAGGACCAGAACGATACAAAACAAGCGAAACCAAAGGACAACGAACTTAAAATGCACAACGGCCAATGCAAAACAAAGAACATAAACGTTGTCCTGGCAAATATTCAAGGAATAAAACCGAACAATTCTCTAAACAAAGTTTCGTACCGGAAACGTTTTATGGACGAAACAAGGGCGGACATCGCATGCCTCAGAGAAACACATCTTAAAGATTGCCAAGGAAACTGCGATAACTGCGAACACTGTATCGATAAGAAAGAATTGTATATCGATCGATTCAACTTACGAAGAGCGGATAGAACAACGAGTTGTAAAGGTGGCTGTGCTATTTATATACGTGAGAGGCATATGACAGAAACGGTAATAAGTAAATCTAACAGCTTCGTGGAAACCCTTGCATTGAAAATAGAGAAACTAAACGTGGTACTGATAGTCATCTTTAGACCTGCAAACTTCCTAGATGAAAAATTTTCGGGTGCCATTAATGATATTAGAACCCTAATAAAGTCCGTAAACTCTCCATCCTCTAATATAATGCTCTGCGGCTATTTTAATTTTCCATTTATAAAATACAAAAAGGTGGGTAGAAATATATTTATAAAAGAAAAGGGTGGCACAAGAGAGGACCAGGAGCAACCAAAAATGGCCCAAATAGAGTGCAGAACAGCTTTAGAGAATAAGACAACTGAGGAAATGCTAGGTAAAAGAGAAGAATATTCCACAAAAGAAAGCGAGTAGCAACGAAGTTAGCAAATTGCGGGGACAACAATACCAGGAAAGTAATACAAGAAAAAATGGAGAGAACCGATTGGGAAATACAAACTCTGATAAAAGGCCATACAGACAAGAGTAGTATAGCCGCAAAAGGGGAGAGTGCAAGAATGTTGCAAGTGATGACGTAATGTTGCAAAGGGGGGTGGGGGTTGTTGCAAGGGGTGGGGGGTTGCAAAGGGGGGTGGGGGTTGCAAAAAAAAAAATAAGCAAAAGAAAAAAGAAAAAAAATCCCCCCAAAGGGGGGGTGCTGCAGGTGCAACAAGGAAAACTTGGAGGCGGCGTTATCCCCCAAGAGAAAGGAGGAGGAGAGGTGTTCACCTGGCAGGAGCCAAGTGCACATTAAGATTTCAGCCGAGTAGGCGTTGTTTTATAGGCTCCTAATCAGCCAGTTGGCTGTAAATGGCTTGAGTTGCCAGATACCTCTTTTTAGCGATACCATTGTATACATTATTATAGACTCCTAATCAGCCAGTTGGCTGTAAATGGCTTGAGTTGCCAGATACCTCTTTTTAGCAGTATTATTGTATACATTATTATATACGCCTAATCAGCCAGTTGGCTGTAAATGGCTTGAGTTGCCAGGTACCTCTTTTTAGCAGTATTATTGTATACATTATTATAGACTCCTAATCAGCCAGTTGGCTGTAAATGGCTTGAGTTGCCAGATACCGCAATACCATTTTATACATTATTATATTTCTTAAAAGAATACCGGTAGTAGGTTTAGAAGGCGTAACAATTAAGTAAAACAACATTGCATCATTCTGTTTATTATAAATATATAGAAAATAAATATACATTTCAATTGAGGAATATGCATATAACAGTACAGGAAATATATACACACAATTATGGATATATATAAAATAAAATATACATTTCAAATAGAAATAAATATACATTTCAATAGAAATATGCGTATAATCAGTACAGGAGAAATGTCAAGCAAAATATATATAAATACAATTCACCCCCACCCTGACCCGTACCCCATAAGTCTTAGGTCCTGTTGAGGCAAAAGAGTCGGCGTATGCGTTGTCCCCATACTCATCCTTGATCTCATCAGTGAGCTCGCCGAGGAACTCCCCAATAGTGGGCATGTATTCACCCTCCCTCTCTGTGAATATCACGCTATCTGTATCGGCATACAATACTCTCCGCCCAAGAGAATGCAATGGGGTACGGGTCAGGGTGGGGGAGGAAATGAAATATATCGTGAAGGCAAAGGGTATTACGCTCAATCATGCGAATCGGGAGGTTGTTAACTTTGAGTCGTTGAAGGATCTAGTATGTTTGGACGATGATGAACAACCTCCCCAACTAATTGTAGGCACCCACAATTTTCGGGCGCAGAAGCTGGGGGGCGTGAAGGAACTTAGGGGTACGAAGGTGTGCCGTAACACCTATAGGAAACGTTACCAGTTACCTGGTACCTATGATACCGTACCCTTTGGATACCAATGATGCATCTAACTCACACGTATTGTATATAATCGTATCTATTGATTATTACACGTATTTGTAAATATATATATATATAACTTGAATACCTCGTTTATTAAATCGTATTTGTAAATATATATAACTTGAATATCTCGTTTGTTAAATAAATCATGTTTCAAATAGCGTTTCACTTTCTCCTTTGTGTGTGTGTGTGTGTGTGTGCAGGTGAAAGTTCTAAGCTCCGCCCACTGTAAGACCGTGAGTCATGCTACTATCTGGGAGTCCCTGCGTGGTCAGTCGACCGCAGTAAGCCCGAGAGATCAGACGTGTATTCAGATCAGACGTGTATTCAAATGGCTACCTTTAATATTGCTTGCACAACGTTTACGAAATGGTATTCAGTAAAGTGCCAGGATGTGGTGGATACCGAAAAACTTCCTATTCCTCCCTCCTATGCCTCTTTTAAAAACACATTGGATTGTGCGAAGTTCCAAGATGTACAAATACTCTACGGATGTTCTGGTGAGACCGTTGAAGGCTTTCGTTGCACAGACGATGTGCTGAAGTATACTGCAGAGCTAAACTTTATAAAGTCTCACATACACCGTGAAGTAAAAGAAACAACGCGTGCAGAAGAGAAGCAGCAGGTATGGATAATGAGTCTTGCTGATGGGTGGTGTGACAAGCGGTATTACGTCATGCTACACCATGTCGATTACTCATACCCTACGACTGAAAATGCGAATCTCGTGATCATGGACAATCTTAAGTATTTTTATCACTATATTAACGTATATCATGATGAGGTTCGTAGTGAGGGGTTGTGGCTAGTGCCCTGCGTGAATTTTTAACAGAGTTTAGAGACGAGTATCGTTTGATGGGCAGAAAGGAAAAATATGAACATATGTTCCTCTCAAATAGTGCGCCGGAGTGTGGAGATGTTTAGTAAAACATAAAATGTTCCTAGTTCTTATCCAAACTGTCTGGTGCGTAGGCTGGTAGTGATGAAATTAATTCCGGAAAAACAAATATGTACAACAATTCGACTCGCGGATCATACGAACAAGCCCATTCACGTATCATCGAGTCAGCCGCCCGTCGAACCGTCCTGCCTACCTGCGTGCCTCACGCGGCTCATAGTTATCTCAGAGCTTGAGCCGAGTGGACGTGCGCTCCTCGAATACGATGGAACTTCCTTTGAGCAGCATTCTCAACGCCTTGTACGATGTGTCCGTGACGAAATCGTTGCGCGTGTTCAGGCGTAATTCCGGTACCATTAGCTATGTACTGGAAACGGAATGTAGACCGACAAACAAACGGGTTTATTTAAGTATCGAGGAGATGAATAGAATCTTCGTGATAGTTGAGAAGTGGAGTGAAGATCGTTATAAAATACCTGCTAACGTAGGTACAAGAAGAGAGCAGATTAGTGACGCACCCTCATACGCCGTTGTATGTACGTTGTGTATAAATAACGATCGGCCGTGCATTGATATACGGTTGATGTGGAAGAATGCTTCTGATAATAACGCTCTTGTTCCTACGCGAAACCGTTTCATCCTCGACAGAATGTTTGAAATCGTCGGTTTCCGTAAGCTGAAACCTATATTAGACGCGCGTGTTACGGACATGCTTTATTTTGATACAGTACTTGAATACGCCTACACCGCTCTGCTCGATGGGTTTACCTAGTGTAGGGTTGGTGAGAATGGTCTAGAGCTGGACGTTTATTTAAAAAGTTTAGACTCTTTGAAATACCATGAACTTTGGTACAAAGCAATTGATCGGTACAAGGCTGAGCTCACCTACACCGTTCACCCTGAAGAACTATTTCTTTATATAACGCGCAGTTGTCGTAACGATTTAGAAGATTATTTAAATTGCCGCTATGTTGAGTGAGTTCACGATTGAAAAGCTCGAGTCGGTAGAAATAAACCCTCGATTGGAAAAGCGTGTTTATAAACTTGTGTTTAATAATGTAGCTAACGATGAACTCTTTGTGCGTGCTTTTGGTTGTATTCTAGACGTATTTAAAGATGACTTACCAACCGGTTGTAAAGTGGGAACAAAAATAGTACTGAACGATATGAAAGCCCTTCATATCGAATACAGGTTTCCCTATACTTTAAACGGTGAAATATTATTAAGCCGCATATACTGCGTAATGCAGAGCAATAATGATGTAATTGTAAACTCGATTGAGACCGAGTTTAGTATTTTGAAAAAAAAGTGAATTGTATTTATATATATTTTGCTTGACATTTCTCCTGTACTGATTATACGCATATTTCTATTGAAATTTATATTTATTTCTATTTGAAATGTATATTTTATTTTATATATATCCATAATTGTGTGTATATATTTCCTGTACTGTTATATGCATATTCCTCAATTGAAATGTATATTTATTTCCTATATATTTATAATAAACAGAATGATGCAATGTTGTTTTACTTAATTGTTACGCCTTCTAAACCTACTACCGGTATTCTTTTAAGAAATATAATAATGTATACAATGGTATTTCGGTATCTGGCAACTCAAGCCATTTACAGCCAACTGGCTGATTAGGAGTCTATAATAATGTATACAATAATATTGCTAAAAAGAGGTATCTGGCAACGCAAGCCATTTACAGCCAACTGGCTGATTAGGCGTATATAATAATGTATACAATAATACCGCTAAAAAGAGGTATCTGGCAACTCAAGCCATTTACAGCCAACTGGCTGATTAGGAGTCTATAATAATGTATACAATGGTATCGCTAAAAAGAGGTATCTGGCAACTCAAGCCATTTACAGCCAACTGGCTGATTAGGAGCCTATAAAACAACGCCTACTCGGCTGAAGTCTTAATGTGCACTTGGCTCCTGCCAGGTGAACACCTCTCCACCTCCTTTCTCTCCTTTCTCTTGGGGGATAACGCCGCCTCCAAGTTTTCCTTGTTGCACCTGCAGCATCCCCCCTTTGGGGGAATTTTTTATTTTTTTCTTTTTTTTTTTCTTTTTTTTTTTTGCAACCCCCATCCCCTTTGCAACCCCCACCCCTTGCAACAACCCCCACCCCCTTTGCAACAACCCCACGCCCTTTGCAACATTACGTCATCGCTTGCAACATTCTTGCACTCTCCCCTTTTGCGGCTATACTACTGACATGGAACAAGAAAAGGCGGTATAAGCAATAAAGGAAAATCTAAAATACTTCTTCAGCTGTGCAAAAAAAAGTAAAAACGCGCGCTACTGTCGGGCTCTTAAGGAAAGGGAATAATGAACTAACAGACTATCTAAAGGAAATATCTGAAAAATTGAGAACCCAGTATGAATCGGTCTTCAGTACCCCAAAAAGTGACAAAGCGATACCTGATATACTGTAGATGCATTCTTCGAAGAGAAATTGCAAGGAGAATGTATAACAGACTTTGATTTTACCCCAGAAGACGTAGCGAGAGCTATAGGACAAATAAAATCACACTCAGCAGCAGGTCCGGGCAAATGTACCGCACTATTAATTAAAAACTGTAAAAATGAAATAGCTACACCTTTATATGGGTATGCAGAAGATCCCTAGACACTGGGGAAATACCAAGCATTTTGAAAAGAGCAAACATTGTCCCTATATATAAAGGCGGGGATAGATCATCGTATGAAGAGAGACCGACGCATGAAACCGCAACGAGGTTAACGAGGTGTATATATATATACAAAATAGAGAAAGAGATAGTAATAATAATAAATACGATAATAAACAATAACAAGAGAGCGAGATAGAGAGAGAGAGAGAGAAAGAAAGAGAGAGGTAAGTGTGGGTTCATAAAGGTCATGCTGATTTCCCGCACCTGCCTCAAATCAATAAAAAATTTGAGGATTAGTCGCGGTTTGCTATAAGTCCGAAACAAACAAAGTGAATTTACTTGTCGTTATTGGGGAAGAACTATATATATATATATTAGGGTCATGTGGCTATTTCTAAAGCGGTCATTTAAAACAAAGTTATAAATGGAACGAGTAATCGTGCATTATCCTTTCATGCGGGAATGTATAAATTAACCTCGCCTTCATTTCCCTGACGAGGTGCGAATACACGGAGGGAATCAATACAGTTCTGATTATGCACAAGGGCCCGCCTAAAGAACCAAATTAAATAAATGTTATTCAATTTGTGGATGAAGTTTTTTGTGATCCCATAGTGAATAAAATATAAATGTGGAGGAAGATTTTTGTGGTCCCATCTAATTCCGCTTATTATTATTGTGTATATAGTATAATTTAGACGTGTGGTTGAATAGACCATTATTTTGTAGTTAAAAACTTATTTTTTTATCTGAATATCAACATGAATATAGTATGTATTTTTTAAACAAAAATTCAATGAAAATTTAATAAATTTGGCATTTTTTTTCATAAATTGTATAAAGGTAGGACTTTTGGTTGTCTTTTAAAAGTAAATTGAAAGTCTTTTGATTATTTTTATTAAAATTCGCAAGATATTAAAGCCCTTTGAAGGAATAAACTCTTTTTAAGTTTAAATTTTATTTTTTACTTTTGAAGTTGTAAATCGTGTCTGCCCCTTTAAAAGAAAATCTTTAATAAGTGGAAAGGCAAATAACAGGTGTCCCGCGATTGCTTGGCCGTAAGATAGATATGGAACTTAAATTTAATGACATGTCTTGGTAGACAGCACCACAGAGAAATGCTTCTGGTATACGGGATAGAACGAGAGAGAGAGAGAAAATAATAAAATAAATAATTAATAAATAAATATATATATATATATATATATCGTAAAGAACGACGCTTGTTAGAAGAACATTCCGCGCAAGATGAGGAGGGAGAACGAACAAATGAAAAATGAGGTAACCACCCGGGAATCGAACCCGGGATCTTCCGATTGCCGGTCAGATATGGTAACCATTACACCATGGGCCTCACTCGATCAGAAGTCGTAATTCTCCTACATACGCGCAGAAACCAATGCCCCGAGGGGGGCACCTCCCGCATGCCGCACATATATACACTTTCAACTGCAAAGAACACGCAGTATAATTAACGTAAAGAACGACGCTTGTTAGAAGAACATCCCGCGCAAGATGAGGAGGGAGAACGAACCTCATTTTTTCATTTGTTCGTTCGTTCGTGATTGTTTTCTTATATCTAAGTCATCACTCAAGGAGCTGGTGATAGTTTGACCCAAATACTTAAACTCTTGTACTTCCTCAATTACTTTACCTCTCATTTTAAACCTGATATCAGCTGGCTGATTAAAGGTTTTAGGATGGAATTGTTTAACATTAGTTTTTGCAATATTTAAAGGAATATAATGTTTTTGCGAGTACACTTAGCAGACTTTTAGTAGCCGATCCAGACCTTTAACAGAGGGACTTATTAACACCATACCATCGGCATAAACTAAGTTGTTTATCCTTGTGTTATCTATACAACATCCCACTGTTGCCTCATTAAGTGAAGCAATTAATCGGTCAATATACACATTAAACAGCACACGGGAGAGCAAGGAGCCTTGCCTCACCCCGCAAGAGGAGCCAAAACATTCGGATAGTACATTGCCCCACCTAACGGTAAAAGATTGGTGAGAATACCAAAATTTCAATAAATTTAATATGTACATGGAAACCTTCCTGTTTTCAATTTTTTAAAAAAAATATTGTGGTTCACTCTATCATATGCCTTACTTATATCTAGGAAACAGCTATAAATAGTTATATTACTGTCAGTGTATTTAAATATTGTTTCTTTAAGTACGTAGATACACAGGTCAGTTGAGTGGGACCTTTTAAAGCCAAACTAATTACGAGATGTCCATAAGTAATCATTTAATCGGAGTAACAAGAGTTTTTCTAGTAGTTTCGAGAAGCAGGAAGCGACAGCAATAGGCCTGTAATTATTGCTGGACAGAATGTCTCCATACTTATTTTTGACCAGGGGCAAGATATATACCCTCATGAACTCTGCAGGGATATAGCTATGAACAAGCATGGCTAAAAAGAGCAATGATATATGCAGACATACCATGGGATTGGCATATTTTAAGTGCTCATTCGATAGGTCATCTACCCCTGACGCAGAACCATTCTTTAACTCTTTAATTAACCTCTTTACTTCAGGAACTGATATCAAAGTATTTTCCCTTGTCCCTCCCAAAGGCGTTTCGCTGCAATCTATCTTAATATTATCCCTGCTCACACTGTTAAGAATGTTTGAGCAGTGGTTTTTCCACAGCTTTGCAATTTCATCCTCCCCTGACACCCCATATATATATATATATATATATATAAATAAAATGAATAAACCCACGAAGGAAAGGAAACACAGAATGGTGCTCAAGCGCTTTCGTCTAATGACATCCTCAGGAACACTTGAGCACCATTCTGTGTTTCCTTTCCTTCGTGGTTTTATTCATCATAAATATTTTTCACGTGTTACTTTCGAGAAATAATTTTCATATATATATATATATATATATATATATATATATATATATACAGGGCGTCCCACAAAAATGTATACACACTTTAACAGCTGATAGCTCAATTGATGTTTCTTTCTTTCCAAGTTAAACCCATTAGAATTAATAATGCCAGTCAGACTAAGCTTTGAACAAAGGAAATTCATTCTAAAATGCTACTGGAAGTGTGAAAACGCAGTTGAAGTGCAAAGACAGTTTAGGAGGGAGTTTCAAACAGATCCACCAACGCGACGTACCATCACTCGAATTAGAGATAAGTTTGAAGCCGATGGAACTGTTCAGAATGTTTATAAGAAGTGTTCCGGAAGACCACGGACATCGACAAGCCCCACAAAGCAAGAAAGAGTACTGGAAACGTATCACCAAAATCCAAGAAAATCTGTGCGGCAAGCGAGTCGTGAGGTAGGAATTTCAGAATCGTCTGTCCAACGCATTTTGAAGCGCTGTCAATGGAAAAGTTACATTTTAAGATTAGTTTATGCTATTAATGAAGATGATAAGGACCGAAGAGTGGAGTATTGCGAGTGGTACTTGGCACGATGTGGATGTGGATTGGACGAAGGGGTTTCGTAGAATACCCTCAGCGTTCACCAGACCTCACACCACTAGACTTTTTTTATGGGGATACTTAAAAGACAAAGTCTACGCTATAAAACCTGCAACAGTCGCTGAATTGAGAGCAGCCATTGAACGGGAATGCACACAAATACCAAACGAAATGTTTCGTGATGTTTGCGATTCCATTGCTTCGCGTTATCAGCAGTGCCTGGACCAGAACGGACGTCAGTTTGAAAACAGGTGTTGACAAAACAATTAAATAATGTCTGTAGATTCTATTACATTTTGAAAATGAAATGTATTTTAATAAACACTGCCTTTATAATTATTTAAAGTGTGTATACATTTTTTTGGGACGCCCTGTATATATTTGTCTCGAAATTGGTATCATCGGTCATCATTACCCACAAGTCTATCGCTTTTGTGTTTCTCTGAATTTCCTGTCTATCTGGAGCATGATAATATGTAGCCTGTTTAAGTTCCTCATTTCTACCATATCTCAAGAGCTGAAATTTCTCGGTGTTAAATGTCATATTGTTGTCTTCTGACCATTTGTATATTTTGTTCTTGTCCTTCTGCAAGGTCTCCACTTCATTTGCATTGCTGATTTTTCTGCTGAACTTTGTATCGTCTGCAAAGGATGTTACTATACTGTTGCTGTTTACTCCGTGGTCAATGTCTGTTAGCATGATAATGAACAGGAGTATATATATATATATATATATACACACACACACACACACACTGTATGTATATATATATATATATATATATATATATATATATATATATATATATATCCTACAGATGAGACGGGGTGATTTACTCTGGTATGGAGTGAAACTGAGGTTAAGTTAAGTTAGGTCTCGCTCTATTCAATTTTCCACTTTTTGGGGAGCGGTACCCCCATAAACCCCCTTGGCTATGACCCTTTTTTACTCACGCTCCTTAGTGGTTTCGGGCGGTGCCCAATCTCCCAATCCCCCTCTTTTATCATAGTACTCTTGTCAACAACTACCCCCTACCCACCCACTCCAACACTTTCCGTCTACATATTTGGTAACATACTATTACCATAATATAATATATCATACATATGGAAAATAATGGGGAAACTAGTACCCAACCTCAAACTGAACCCCAAAACCACACAAATAACACGAGAAAAGAGGAAAGGAAGAATGTGTAGCGTTCCCAAACTACTGTAAAGGCTAGAGAAGGGCTATCCTCAATTCTGAAAAAAAATAGCTTTGTTGCCAGAAGGCCAAGACTATTTAACCAGATACCCAAAGACATTAGAAAAACCACCGATATCAAAGTTGAAGTCTTCAAAAGAAGACTTAATGACTGGTTCAGGAAGGTCCCGGATGAGCCGGGTGTGCCTGGCTATATGAGATGGAGAGCTCAGGACAGCAACTCTACCATGGAGGGTCATCAGCCTGACCTTCGTGTGAAGAGAGACCGACGCAAATTAAATGATCTTTCCCTCTCTCTCTCTCTTTCTATATATCGTTAACCTCGTTTAGGTTCGTGTGTTGGTCTCTTTTCACACGAAGCTCAAGTTGCTAGCCCCGCCTCTAGGTCTGGCTTGGTGGAGGATCGAGTTGCTCTCTTACGCTCTTCACTGCACATAGCCAGGTACACCCGACTCATCTGGTACCGTTCTAAGCTAAGCATCGTCTCCTCTTGATGACTTCAACTTTGACCCCTGTAACGTTTCTGAGGTCCTTTGGAAGCTGCTTAAAAAGTCTTGGCCCCCTGACAACCAATCTATTTTCCTTCAGTGTTGAGGAGGTCCCTTGTCGGGCCTTTAATTTAGGACCACTACACATTTTGCCTTTCCTATTTTCCAGCATTGTTTGGGTGGTAATTGTGTTTAGTTTGAGGTTTGGTACCAGTTTTTCCATCATTTTCCAAATATAGATTATAATGTACCTCTCTCTTCTTCTTTAGGTTACG
>JAJOZX010000563.1:1235000-1311124 GCA_023014485.1 Bathynomus jamesi
ATATTGCGCTATTTATTTAATTAGGGTTTATATTAATGGAGATGTTCTTGAAGGTTTGGGTGCATCATGGGGGATAAACCACTATCCCTTGCTTGCATAACCCTTTTTTATTGTAGCACTGGCACCATGGATCAACATTGCAATTGCATATGCACTTGAACAATTTGCAATCATGCTACTCGCACACCCTGGTTCCTGACTCTGTAGGGGTAATCGATTTGTGCGGATAATTGACTACCCTTAAAAAGTAGGTAATTATATAAAAAAAAAATTGAAGATGTACACATGTACTGTATTTGCGTCTTCCGATCCCAAAAGCATCAGCTATAACCATAACATTGTCACTACTCTCTAAACGTCTCACTACTTCTAACTTTTGTTCAATAGCACTAGGCAACAAATTTCAACTTTTTTTTTGTTACAGACACGTGAACTACTGATTCCTACTAAAGCGCTGATGCTGATTTCAGATCTGATATCAAAATTTCTCTATCACGTCCAGATTTTGTGTAACCGAAAACCCCTATTTTTCATTTTTTTTCTCACCCGCTTCTATTACGAAAGCCGTCTAAGCTACTTTTCCGTGCCACGTTTTATGTTAAGCATACTTAAATAATTAGTGAACAGGGATGTCTTTCCTCCTTTATTCTGGCTTAAGACAGACAGCGGAATTCCGCTGGCGGAGTTACCACTCCTGCGCCCAACCATCCACCCAAAGCGCGTTAGTATTTGTTGTTACTACTGAAAGGCAAATTCCTGTTCTTAAGTGAAACTTTGGTGTGTCCTCTTCCTTTGTCGCTTGTAGGATGACGAGCTCTCCTTCTGCAGGAACCAACAATAATCTCCCATCATATTTGGGTTGAAATTACCTTGGTATCTGTTTTCCATAACTGAGATCTGTTGGTGGAAGCGCTCACAATGCTCGTCACTTACAGCCCCAAGGTTGGCCGGGAAGAAGTCAAGATGAGAATGTAAAAAATGAATTTTCAGACATTCTGCATCCCATTATTTCATAAGATTTAAGCATGTTTTCTACGAGTTTACGGTGGTTTTCAGCTTTGTGGTTTCCAAGAAAATTTTTGACAACTTCAACGAAAGATGTCCATGCTCCTAGTTCATTCTCATTTAGGTTAGATGGAAACGATGAGTCGTGGATGACACTGCGGATCTGTGGTCCAGTGAAAACTCCAGCTTCTAGCTTAGCATCTGTCAATATTCCTTTGAATTTATCCTTTAAATATTGGAAACCACTACCTTGATGATCCATACCCTTCACGAAATTTTTCATAAGGCCAAGTTTAATGTGAAGTGGTGGAAGATGTACTTTCTGAGGGTCAATAAGTGCTGGGTGTTTCACATTGTATTTACCAACAACATGTTCAGTTCTAGATGGCCAATCATGTTTTTTGTAGTGGTTCTTGTCATCTCTGTTCCATAGACACAAAAAGCACATATGCTTTCTGTAGCCCAACTGTAACCCAAGAAGTAATGATACAACTTTAAGGTCGCCACAAATATTCCATGTGTGGTCCTTATATTTGATGAGTCTTAGCAGCAGTTTCATCGATTCATAAGTCTCATTAAGGCCAGTGGCATGTGCTACAGGTATTGAAGGTTTTTCATTGCCGTTGTGCAGTAATACAGCTTTAAGGCTAGCTTTACTAGAGTCAATGAACAGTCTCCATTCTTTTGGATCATAGCGACAGCCAATCCCTTGCATCAGACCACTGATATCGTGGCAGAAACAAACGTTTTCTTCCTGTAAGTAAAATGATGAAAACTGCAAATGGCGATGGCGGAAATGGGAAACTTTGGTGTTTGGTTGGAGAAGATTAAATTCTTGAAGTCTTGAACCAAGCAACTCTGCCTTTTCTTTTGGTAATTCCAAATCGCGCACTAAGTCATTTAACTCCGCTTGACTTAACAAATGTGGGGAAATATTTGCATCTGGAACATATATGCCATCTTTCCCTGTTTCTATATCACTAGCAGAATCTTCAGATGAACTGCTGTCTGTTATCGTTGCTGGTGGAACTGGTGGTGGATTTGTTTCATCATGTGGTACTGGTTTCATTGCTGATTCGCAGTTTGGGTACGTGATCTTTGATTTGTTTTTCTTTGTGAAACCAGCAATCTTTGTCAAACAAAAATAACAATCATTGAAGTGATTTTTCGGCTCACGCCAAACCATGGGGACTGAGAACGGCATAGCTTTTCTTTTACCATTCATCCAAGCTATTAACATTGCATTGCACTGTGCACAGCAAATATGTGGTGCCCAGTCCCTCTGTTGGTCTCCTAACTTACAGTCAAAATAACACTTGTAGGCAAGTTTAATCTTTGTTGTTATGTTTCTACGTTGTGGCTTAGGTGTATATTGTCCACAGACAAAGCAGAAGTTGTCTGGGTGATTTACACAAGCACGTCTATTTGATGCCATTTTGAATTACCATACAATATCTGAAAAAACGTAGAAAGTAATTTTTACGATGTGCAAAATAAAAAGAAATACACACCGTAGTACAAAACAAATGCTATAGAAACACACAAGTCACCACAACCTGTCACTTGCTCATCAGCAGAGAGCTTCAACAACCGTTCTGCTTGACTGTCACGTAGCGACTGACCGTTGGGCCGTTGCCCGTTACTATGCTCTTGACTCAGTGTTGCCAACTCGGGATAAATTTTATTTATCAAAATTGTTCGAATTTGTATATAGTTGGCAAAAAAAATTGCTTTAACCTTGAAAAGCAAGTTTCATATTACTGGCATTAAGCCGATTAAAACCAAAATCTGGACGTGGTAGAAAATTTTACTAAAAGTGATTTGCATTTTACACAAAATCTAGACGTGATAGAAAAAATCTAATTATAGATTTGAAATCAGCATACCGAAATTAGCTAGGAGCACCTATTTGGTCTTCTGTAACAAAATCTTTGTTGCCTAGTGTAGTTAATACAACACTCTTTCTTTTTTATTCTTTTTCACCACCTGAAGGTATTTTACGCTTCTTAGAACTCATACTAGCAGTAAAAATAACGACAGAACACTCTGTTTATTCCTAGCTGAGGCTTGTTTATGTTTTGATAGTGCAGTGTTACCAGAACCGCTCGTGCTTCCTCGCCAGCTGGGTTTGTTGGGCTTGTGCAGACGGCGCTGAATTTGAAATACGAACATTTTACAGGGCAAAAAAAAGTGTGGTTAATTGACATGCAAATAAACGACTCTTGACTCTATATATATATACATACACACACACAAATATATATATATATATATATATATATATATATACACTAGATATATATCGGGTGGACAAAAAAATAAAAGGAGACCTCAAAATTTGGCGGTAAAATCCAAAGTTATGGTCAGATTTCAATATTTTTTTTACACCCCATTTCACATTTCATTTCTTTATGCCACTGAAAATTCTCCATTTACACTACTACTGCATTGTATGTGCAGATAAAAAGTTACAAAGTACTCACATATGATGCTACCTTGATGTTAAAAAACTGATCGATATATTTACTACGAACTTCTACAACCTTTTTCAGTCTAGGACGGAACTCATCTATGGCTTTATTGATTTGTTCTTGTGGGAGCTCATCCCATTTTTCTAGAAGCTGCTGTTGTAAATGAGAGACATTTCTTACTTTGACCCGATGAAATTTAAATCAGGACTGTTTGGTGGCCAAATTTAATACCGCTACCTGGTGTTCTTTTGATATATCCTGTTTTATCGATTTTCTTGAGAAGCTTGTCCAAACCTCCTACAGTCCATCTCTTTCGTCCATAATGTTTTTCAAGGCTATAGTGTTTTATAAGAATTTGGTCCTCTGAAGTAAATGGCATTTTATAAATAGGGCTGGAACCTAATACTTAAAGAAGAGGAAAACATAATTTAAGTTGGCTTACGTTAATTAAAATCGCTTTAATTATCAACTTGAACCTATGATTAGCAAGATTTTACTGGAATATTCGCCATAAATCCAATTTGTCAGCTAAAATGCTAAAAGATGGCATACAAACCATAAAATTATATATATATATATATATATATATATATATATTAGTGATGTAGCGGATGTCATTTTTTTCACATCCGCGGATGCGGATGTGAATGCGAATGTTTGATTTCGACATCCGCGGATGCGGATGCGGATGCGGATGTCTACATTTTCGTTATTTTTTAGGATATATTCGAGATTTGTTGTGTTTAACGTATATAATAAGTTATTATATAGAGAGAGCTGTAGCTATAATGTAGTATAATTGATTAATTGTACAATAATTGCTGTACTTTTCTCTGAACATATAAAATAATATCAAGCATCTAACTAATATAGAAATCAATTAGTGAATTCGTCTGCAAATAAATTCGTTATATTTTGTTGAGTTTCAGCCAAAATTAGAAACCATAATTGTGTTACCAGGATGCGGGACGTGAACCCAACTCAAATGCACCCCACCGACCTCTTTCCCCAAACTCCACCCTTATAGAAAGAGATCTTTAATTAGCTTGATAACTATTTATATTAAGTTTAAAGTTTTATTACGCATATTTATAAATGAGTAATTAAAATAAAGTAAACTAAGGTGTTCATCGTTTAATATTCAAACTTAATTATAGGAAGGTTATGCTAAAGGAACATTAATTTTTCTGCCTTTTCTGCTGCCAGTCTGTTTCTCTTTTCATCATATATTAATCCAGCACTGCTAAATAATCTCTCGCTTGGTATGTTTGTTGGAGGACAGGCTAAATGTTTCCTTGCAAGTTTCCTCAAGTATGGATAGATATTCTGCGTATTTTTCCACCAACTAATAGGATTGTCACATGCAGCCAGGCGTTTTTCTTGGTGATAGCTCTCGATCATTTTTACTACATCTTTTGACATCGCGTAGGTCTCGTCATCGCTGCTTGACTCAAGAAACTGAGAGGGAGATTCTGTGATAGATTTCCTCGTTGAAGGTGTTGGTTCTGTCACTGAAACTTTTATTCTTTTGGTGGGTGGCGAAGCGACAGATTCAAGAGATTGAAGCTCTTCAACTGCTTTGCCAAGTGATGATTTAACTCGTTCTAATGTACTAGGTGAAAATAACTTAGCTTTGTAACGTGGATCTAAGTAGGTTGCAAGAGAGTAACTTCATACAAGAACAGCCTCTCGTCTTGTCGCTTGCATCACTTTTGCGCACAATGAACTAGTTCTATTAATATAGTAGAATTTGATAATTTCTGCTTATTAATGACGTTTTATCTCAACGGTCCACATCCGCACGACATCCGCAGTCCAAAGTGCGGATGCGAATGCGGATGCGGATGCGAGAAAATGTGCGGATGTTCCGCGGATGCGGATGCGGATGTGACCTACATCACTAATATATATATATACTCCTGTTCATTATCATGACATTTAATACCGAGAAATTTCAGCTCTTGAGATATGATAGAAATGAGGAACTTAAACAGACTACATATTATCATGCTTCAGATAGACAGGAAATTCAGAGAAGCACGAAAGCGGTCGACTTGGGGGTAATAATGACCGATGACACCAAATTCGAGACACAACACCAGATAGCGATAAAAAAAGCAAAAAGAGTCGCGGGACAGGTACTAAGAACGTTCTAATGGAGGGAAAAGACAGTAATGATTCTCTTGCTGAGAACATTGATCATACCAAAACTTAAATACTGCTCAGTCTTGACGTCCCCATATAAAAAGGAAGAAATTAATAAACTAGAAGAAATGCAGACATTTCACAGTCAAGATTGATGGCTGTAAAGAATTCAACTACTGCGAAAGACTACGTAACCTAAAGAAGAAGAGAGAGGTACAGTATAATCTATATTTTGAAAATGATGGAAAAACTGGTACCAAACCTCAAACTAAACACAATTACCACCCAAACAATGCTGGAAAATAGGAAAGGCAAAATGTGTAGTGGTCCTAAATTAAAGGCCCGACAAGGGACCTCCTCAACACTGAAGGAAAATAGATTGGTTGTCAGGGGGCCAAGACTTTTTAAGCAGCTTCCAAAGGACCTCAGAAACGTTACAGGGGTCAAAGTTGAAGTCATCAAGAGGAGACGATGCTTAGCTTAGAACGGTACCAGATGAGTCGGGTGTACCTGGCTATGTGCAGTGGAGAGCGCAAGAGAGCAACTCGATCCTCCACCAAGCCAGACCTAGAGGCGGGGCTAGCAACTTGAGTTTCGTGTGAAAAGAGACCAACACACGAACCTAAACGAGGTTAACGATATATAGAAAGAGAGGGAGAGAGGGAGAGAGGGAAAGATCATTTAATTTGCGTCGGTCTCTCTTCACACGAAGGTCAGGCTGATGACCCTCCTTGGTAGAGTTGCTGTCCTGAGCTCTCCATCTCATATAGCCAGGCACACCCGGCTCATCCGGGACCTTCCTGAACCAGTCATTAAGTCTTCTTTTGAAGACTTCAACTTTGATATCGGTGGTTTTTCTAATGTCTTTGGGTATCTGGTTAAATAGTCTTGGCCTTCTGGCAACAAAGCTATTTTTTTTACAGAGTTGAGGATAGCCCTTCTCTAGCCTTTACAGTAGTTTGGGAACGCTACACATTTTTCCTTTCCTCTTTTCTCGTGTTATTTGTGTGGTTTTGGGGTTCAGTTTGAGGTTGGGTACTAGTTTCTCCATTATTTTCCATATGTATGATATATTATATTATGGTAATAGTATGTTACCAAATATGTAGACGGAAAGTGTTGGAGTGGGTGGGTCGGGGGGTAGATGTTGATAAGACAAGAGTACTATGATAAAAGAGGGGGATTGGGAGATTGGGCACCGCCCCAAACCACTAAGGAGCGTGAGTAAAAAAGGGTCATAGCCAAGTGGGTTTATGGGGGTACCGCTCCCCGAAAAGTGGAAAATTGAATAGAGCAAGACCTAACCTAACTTAACCTCAGTTTCACTCCACACCAGAGTAAATCACCCCGTCTCATCTGTAGGATATATATGTATATATATATATATATATACCCACACACACACAGTGTGTGTGTATATATATATATACTCCTGTTCATTATCATGTAACAGACATTGACAGCGGAGTAAACAGCAACAGTAACATCCTTTGCAGACGATACAAAGTTCAGCAGAAAAATTAGCAATGCAAATGAAGTGGAGACCTTGCAGAAGGACAAGAACAAAATATACAAATGGTCAGAAGACAACAATATGACATTTAACACCGAGAAATTTCAGCTCTTGAGATATGGTAGAAATGAGGAACTTAAACAGGCTACATATTATCATGCTCCAGATAGACAGGAAATTCAGAGAAACACAAAAGCGATAGACTTGTGGGTAATGATGACCGATGATACCAATTTCGAGACACAAATATATATATATATATATATATATATATATATATATATATATATATATATATATATATATATATATATATATATATATATATATATATATATATAGGAAAATTATTTCTCGAAAGTAACACGTGAAAAATATTTATGATGAATAAAACCACGAAGGAAAGGAAACACAGAATGGTGCTTAAGTGTTCCTGAGGATGTCATTAGACGAAAGCGCTTGAGCACCATTCTGTGTTTCCTTTCCTTCGTGGGTTTATTCATTTTATTTATATATATATATATATATATATATATATATATATATATATATATATATGGGGTGTCAGGGGAGGATGAAATTGCAAAGCTGTGGAAAAACCACTGCTCAAACATTCTTAACAGTGTGAGTAGGGATAATATTAAGATAGATTGCAGCGAAACGCCTTTGGGAGGGACAAGGGAAAATACTTTGATATCAGTTCCTGAAGTAAAGAGGTTAATTAAAGAGTTAAAGAATGGTTCTGCGTCAGGGGTAGATGACCTATCGAATGAGCACTTAAAATATGCCAATCCCATGGTATGTCTGCATATATCATTGCTCTTTTTAGCTATGCTTGTTCATAGCTATATCCCTGCAGAGTTCATGAGGATATATAATTATATATCTTGCCCTTGGTCAAAAATAAGTATGGAGACATTCTGACCAGCAACAATTACAGGCCTTTTGCTGTCGCTTCCTGCTTCTCGAAACTACTAGAAAAACTCTTGTTACTCCGATTAAATGATTACTTATGGACATCTCGTAATTAGTTTGGCTTTAAAAGGTCCCACTCAACTGACCTGTGTATCTACGTACTTAAAGAAACAATATTTAAATACACTGACAGTAATATAACTATTTATAGCTGTTTCCTAGATATAAGTAAGGCATATGATTGAGTGAACCACAATATTTTATTTTAAAAAATTGAAAACAGGAAGGTTTCCATGTACATATTAAATTTATTGAAATTTTGGTATTCTCACCAATCTTTTACCGTTAGGTGGGGCAATGTACTATCCGAATGTTTTGGCTCCTCTTGCGGGGTGAGGCAAGGCTCCTTGCTCTCCCGTGTGCTGTTTAATGTGTATATTGACCGATTAATTGCTTCACTTAATGAGGCAACAGTGGGATGTTGCATAGATAACACAAGGATAAACAACTTAGTTTATGCCGATGGTGTGGTGTTAATAAGTCCCTCTGTTAAAGGTCTGGATCGGCTACTAAAAGTCTGCTAAGTGTACTCGCAAAAACATGATATTCCTTTAAATATTGCAAAAACTAAGGTTAAACAATTCCATCCTAAACCTTTTAATCAGCCAGCTGATATCAGGTTTAAAATGAGAGGTAAAGTAATTGAGGAAGTACAAGAGTTTAAGTATTTGGGTCAAACTATCACCAGCTCCTTGAGTGATGACTTAGATATAAGAAAACAATCACGAAGCCTTTGTGCTAAAGCGAATATGACTATAAGGAACTTCCGGTTCTGTACAAGTGAAGCTAAACACACTCTCGTACTTTCTGTAGTAATATATACGGACAGCAACTCTGGGTGAATTATAAAAAAGGTTCTGGCAGAACACTAAATTTGCTGTACAACAGGGTTTTTAGACTCCTATATAAATTACCCCCGAGATGCTCAGCTTCGCAAATGTTTGCTACCCGCAATGTCCCGAGCTTCCCGGAGGTAACAAGACATGCTCAATACAGTCTAATGAATTCTAAATACAGTCTAAAATCCGAAGGTGCCATGTCTGGACTGTAGGCTGGATAGTGGAGAACTTCAAATTTAAGTTCTTGAAGGCGTTTTCTACTCTGTGCAGCGGTATGAGGGCGCGCATTGTCGTGTAACAGAATAACACCTTCCGACAATCTCCCTCTCCGTTTTGTGCGAATTGCTTGCTTTAACTCATTCCGAAGCATGTCAGAATACGATGCACTTGTTACTGTAGTTCCACGCTCTAGATAATGTTCAAGGTTATCATTATCATTATTGGTATTCTGACATGCTTCGGAATGAGTTAAAGCAAGCAATTCGCACAAAACGGAGAGGGAGATTGTCGGAAGGGGTTTTTCTGTTACACGACAATGCGCGCCCTCATACCGCTGCACAGACTAGAAAATGCCTTCAAGAACTTAAATTTGAAGTTCTCGACCATCCAGCCTACAGTCCAGACCTGCCACCTTCGAATTTTTACCTGTTTGGACCACTAAAAGACGCTTTGAGAGGTCAGCGATTCCAAGACGATGATGACCTGAAGAAGGCGGTGCATGACTCGCTACGCACACAGCCAAAAACATTCTTTTGTGATGGCATTAGGAAGCTTGTAGATCGCTGGACTAAGTGTATTGAGAAACAGGGAGACTATGTTGAGGAGTGATGTGTTTATAATTTATCAGATGTGAAAATAAAATTGTGAAAATAAAAAATGCGGATACTTATTGAATTACCCTCGTGTGTATATATATATATGCATGTATGTATGTATATATACTCGTATATATACATAGAGATAGAGATAGAGAGAGATAGAGAGAGAGAGAGAAAAATGAAACAAACAAGCTATAATGAGGCGGAATGGGTGCAGGTTTGCAACGGACAGCGATCTCGGCGGACGCCCTCATTCCGACCGTCGAACTCTTTTTCCAGCAACATCATTTCCCTCATCTGTAAGACTTGAAATTAAAATGTGTGAGATCGCGCATAACCTCAATCATATACTCTATGTGTGCCTAGTATATATATATATATATATATATATATATATATATATATATATATATATATATATAGGCCTTCCGAAGCAAAAGTAGCACAAGCGCCATCCGGGGCTAAAATGAGTTATACCCACTGAGAGGTTCTTCAGACCGTATACTATCATATGGTAATGGATGAATTGCAGAAACGCCAATTTTCGTATGGTCGAGAGTCCCTCGAAAAATAATGCGTTATCTCTGTCCGAAGGTCGCATAACTTTGAACGCGTTTTCTGACGATTAAATAAAATGGCGCTTGTGCTACTTTTGCTTCGGAAGACCTCATATATATATATATACATACAGGGGTTAGACAAAATAATATGAACACCCGCCGATTTCACCGGTTATCTTTACGGACTGCTCAGACACAAAGTAAACGGTCAAATGACTGGCAAACCTATTTAAATGCGTAACAGAGAGTGTATACGTCATGTTATAACCCTCACGTTGTTTTTACAGATCTGAGTGAGTTATGAATTAGCATTTATGAAAGACCTGTCAGACTTCGAAAGAGAGCAAATTGTCGGAGCGCGGATGGCTGGTGCATCGGTGACGAAAACCGCTCAGATGTTCAATGTATCCAGATGAACTCTCTCTATGGTCATGTCTGCATACCAAAACCATGGAAAGACAAGCACCGACAAATGCAATAGTGGACGCAAGAAGAAGCTGTGTGATCGAGACCGCCGGGTGCTAAAGCGCATTGTGACAAAGAACCATAAGACCACAGCTCCAAAAGTGACTGCAGAGCTTAACCAGCATCTTGCAAGCCCGGTATCGACCAGAACTGTACGTCGCGACCTCCATGGAGCTGGATATCATGGGAGGGCTGCAATTGCCAAACCCTTCCTTTCGCACATCAACATTGAGCGGCGCAGAAAATGGTGTAATGACCATAAGAATTGGTGAATGGACCGGTGGAAGAATGTAGTCTACTCCGACGAATCCTCCTTTACGCTATTTCCATGTTCCGGTCGGGTTTACGTCTGGAGACAGCCTAAAGATACTTATGACCCCGACTGCCTGACTCCAACCGTTAAGCATGGAGGCGGATCTGGATGGTTTGGGCAGCAATATCGTGGAATACTCTTGGCCTAGCTGTAGTACTGCATGGTAGGGTTAACCAGGTCCATCCCATGGTCCAAACGCTGTTTCCCAATGGCGGCGCCGTCTTCCAGGATGATAATGCACCAATCCACACCGCTGGGGTCGTTAAAAACTGGTTTGAAAAGCATGTTAGTGAAGTAGAACGCTTGGATTGGCCTCCACAATCCCCGGATCTTAACATTATCGAGCATCTGTGGTGTCAGTTGGAGCAGCAGGTCAGAAGCCGATTCCCACCGCCGGCGTCTTTGGAGGAACTGGAGCAGGGTTTGCTCGAAGAATGGCTCAGGATTCCTGTAGCCACTGTCCAAAAGCTGTATGAATCAATTCCCCGACGCATTGCAGCTGTTATTGCCGCTAAAGGAGGACCAACTCCATATTAAAAATAAAAACCGCCATTTATCAAGGTGTTCATATTATTTCGTCCAACCCCTGTATATATATATATATAATATATATATATATATATAATATATATATATATATATATATATATATATATATAATATATATATATATATATATATATATTCGATGGTATCATGCTGTAAACTCTTTTTAATGGCAAATAACACTGGTCGACAAAATCGAACTTTTTTCCCTCATCAAAGATGTATACACACTTTTCTGGACTTGTTTTGCACGCTGATTCCAAATCTGTTTTCCGACTTCTTCTAGCACATCTAGTTATCGAAATATGACTGGTGTTAATTTCAGCAAATTTATCGTAAAAGTACAACTTTATTCATAAAAACATATGTACACCCACATAAAAACGTTGCGAGTACGATTTTATTTTGTAAATCTTGTCCAGATCGTCGCGGTACAACATCCAGCAGTAGTCTGCCAGCATATTTTCGTTCCAGAAACCTTGGTAGCGATTTTCCATTGACTGGATGTC
Source organism: Bathynomus jamesi (assembly GCA_023014485.1). Classification (NCBI taxonomy): domain Eukaryota; kingdom Metazoa; phylum Arthropoda; class Malacostraca; order Isopoda; family Cirolanidae; genus Bathynomus; species Bathynomus jamesi. The sequence goes on from JAJOZX010000563.1 coordinate 1,247,160, forward strand.
CTGAGGGAAGCGTTCTCCCTATTCGTCACTCACCGCGCCAAGGTTTTCGGGAAAGAAACCTAGATGCGAATGTAAAAAAAATGTATTTTGAAGGACATGCGACAGTCCATTTCTTAATATGCATCGAGCAGTTTCTGAACTCCATCTTTGTATGCGGGAGACTCGTGGTTATCCAAGAAGTTTCCACAAATCCACTTGAAATGAGGCTTTCTTCAAAGCCTTCATCCTGCAGAACGTCCCTGCTATGGAGCCCCACAAAAAAAATTTCTCAACAAGGTATCGAAACCCTCTCGAATTCACCTTACCCATCGCTTTCACAAAATTTTTCATTAAGCCGAGCTTAATGTGGAGAGGTGGCAGGAAAATCTGCTTTGGATCAACTAAAGGAACACACTGGACACTAGGGCATATCATACTTTTCTGAGTCCGAATTTCACTCTGGCTAATATGTATTTTTATGTAAAATTTAATTCCAAGAGGGGGTTTCTTTTCTGCAACTTTTCCCAAAAATAGCGTTATCATGTTCAAAATTGCGGTTTTTTGTTCTGTTGAAATACCGAATATTCAGTTGAACGCAACCTCATATTTTTAACCCTTTGTCGTAATTTGTTGCCATTTAGACACATTAACTTTGCTTAACTCTTACACACGTTTAATACATACATACATAAGGAAAAAAATCTACTCCATTTGAATCTTTGTAACCATTTGGACGCAGAAGGCGAAGTTCAACATTCTCTCAATAGATGCCTCTGAGCAATTACGCCAGTTATAATTGTGAAGTAGAAGTGAGTGGACGCCATTTTTTTCGGTAAGTGTTTTTTGTAATTTTCCTAAGTTTAATCACCATTATTATATTTGTTTTGACTATAATTTCATTCTAGAAGTATTAAGGAAGCTCCCTGTTTACTTTGTTTTAGTAATATTTTTAATAACTGTGAAGGAAAGACTATTCAAAGTTCGTTTCGAAATGGACACAAAGTTTTCATAGGGTAAATTTCTCTCTATAACACGTGTGTCCAATTGGATACATGAAATTAATTTTTCATTACGATTGTTTTTATGTAGTTATATATATACAGGGTGTCCCAAAAAAAACTATATACTCTTTATAGCATCATATATTTTATAATTTAAAAAACAAACAAACAATATATTGTTATAGCAATTGCCAATGAAAGGTAAATTAGTAATCTAAGTGATCAAAATGTCATAGCGAGTTGTTTGCATATAAAATTTAATTAACTATGCCAAGTGCTCAAAATGTTCTCCGGCGGCATGAATGCACTTTTGAATGCGTCGACTAAGCCTGGCCTTGTTTTATCAAAGGCCTTGTAATGGCGAAGCCTATGGACCGAACGTAGTCTAGTCACTCACTAGCTTGCTTCGGACTTAGCCTACGCACTCATTCCACGATACAAACTCTACAGCATTCAACTTTATTCAGTTCAACAAAAGAACCCATGTTGCGTAAACGTTTAACACTGGAGCAACGAAAAAGTGTTCTGAAATGGTATTGGAAATTTGAGAATGTGTCCGAAGTCCAGCGGCAATGGATCCGGGAATTTGGTACAAAGCCACCGACACGTCTCGCCATTACAAGCATCCGTGACAAGTTCGAGGCAGAGGGATCTGCTCAAGATATGCACAAGCGAAGATCTGGACGACGCAAATCAAGTGCGAGTGATGAAAACTCCGTTTTAGTGTTGCAAAAATTTAATCGATCACCACAGAAATCAGTTAGGCAATGCGCCCGTGAGACCGGAATCAGCAAATCAGGTGTTCACCGGATTTTAAAGTCGGCAAAATGGAAAAGCTACATTCCAAGTCTGTTACACGCCATGACTGAAGATGACCCTGATCGCAGACTCGAATTTTGTGAATGGTTTCAGTCAATGGAAGCCGAAGACGTACAGTTTGCCAACAAAATCGTGTGGTCTGATGAAGCTACCTTCAAGCTGAATGGCACAGTAAATCGACACAACTGCAGGTACTGGTCACTTGATAATCCACACGTTTATGTGGATAAACATGTTAATTTACCAGGATTAACAGCATGGTGTGGTTTATCATCCAGGGGTTTGGTTCGACCATTTTTCTTTAATGGGACAGTTACCGGTGCCGCATATCTCGACATGCTGCGGACAGAAATTATATCTGCAGTTCGGAAGTTGTTTGGAAACGACGACTTTTACTTTTAACAAGATGGAGCCCCCTCTCATTATTGTGATGTCAGAAGGTACCTCGATGAAACGTTGCCTAACCGTTGGATAGGACGAAGAGGAAGCGTTGAGTATCCTCCACGTTCACCGGACTTGATTCCACTTGATTTTTACTTGTGGGGCTACCTGAAGGATGCAGTTTATGGTACAAGACTTGCAACACTCGAACACCTTAAGGAAGCAATTAGGGAAAAGTGCGGGACCATCACAGCATCCACATTAGTCCATGTCCGCGAATCAGTTAGTCGACGCATTCAGAAGTGCATCCATGCCGCCGGAGACATTTTGAGCACTTGGCGTAGTTAATTAAATTTTATATGCAAACAACTCGCTATAACATTTTGATCACTTAGATTACTAATTTACCTTTCATTGGCAATTGCTATAACAATATATTGTTTGGATTTTTTTTAAATTATAAAATATATGATGATATAAAGAGTATTTTTTTTTTTTGGGACACCCTATATATATATATATATATAAATAATTGTATATATAAATATATAAAGATATATATATTTATAAGTATATATATATAAATTATATATATATAAAATTTATATATATATATATATATATATATATATATATATATATATATATATATTTATATATAATATCGAGAGAGAGAGAGAGAGAGAGAGAGAGAGAGAGAGAGAGAGAGAGAGAGTACTAACTACCACCCACTAATTACTTTATTAGACCTTTGCTGACTAATGGACACAAATTATTTCATTTAGAAATGTTCTCACAAAAAAGATTGCTAAAAATGCTTATATATATACCTCCTATGCATAATTCAAATAAAAAAATGAACCTACGCTAAAATTAAATGGTACTGAATGACAAAGGGTTCAGCTTATGTTACACCATTATAAGAATTTTAAATTAAATTTGCAATGCCAAATTCAGTTTTCTTATTACCAAAATAAATATTCATTACCAAATTTAGGTTAATTTGGTGATTAAAAATGTCGGTTGGCAACCCTGATTATAACCAAAAATTATATTCCTTGTCAATATTTATGGCGAAAGAACACTAAACATACTGATATGAATTTGTTACAGATTGGACAAGAGCGAGAATACTGTAAGCACCGACTAGACGTGATGGCCGAATCTGCCCCAAAACCAGGAAAATGTCAGGTTCAAAGCTCTCGGATGTTGTGGGCCCGGGGAAGGAGTTCATTCCCAGCGAGGTGATGACTTGGAGAGCCGTTCTTCAGAGAGGGATTCGTCTGCAGGAGGAAAGGTTCCTCATTCATGACATCCAAAGGTCTAAATACCCTATCCGAGAGATGACTGACGAGCTGGCTTCATTCGTGATGACTCAGTGGAGGAAGTCGAATGTAAAGTTCTCCCCGCCTGTGACAATCACGGAAAAATCACCCTCATATAAGATCTTGTTGAAATGGAAGGAGATGACAAACGTTGTGAACGGGAGAGTTAAGTCTGCTACCCAGGAGAAGAGGATGGCTGATCTGGATAAACTTTGTGAAGTCTGCGTTTGAAAGCATCAGATCTTCTTGTTGGGCTCAGAGGGGAGTGGGTGCTCAGGATGCTCTCTCAAGGCCCATATGAAGTGTAACTGTCCTTTGGACGTGAAGATTCCTAAACTGGACCTTTAGTGGTTGTACTACCAGAGAGTGAAGACTTTCGAAGCTTCAGGAATCCAGATGTCTTCTGTAGACTTCGAAGACAGCAGGAGACAGATCAAAGCAGCGAAGAGGAAGGAGGCTGAAGAAGCTTCTGCTGTGAAGAGGAAGAAGAAAGAGGAGGCTACTAATGAGGAGCTTCTCATTAAAGACTTTGAGGAGGACGAAGAGCCAAACTTGGAAGAAGCTGCAAAAGAAGCCTCTGGCAATGCTGAGGCTACTGAAGCTCCTATGGACGTTCCCGCTGAAGTACCTGCCGAAACTCCAACTTCTGCTACACGAACTACATGAAGATCCAAGGGACAGCTTCAGCAGCTTTGAGATACAGGGTGGCAAATGTTCCGGTAGCTGCAGTTGCCACTGGCTTACTGAACGACCTCATCAAGGACGGCCATCTTTCCAAAGACAAGGCTTACTTGGCCATAGATGGCATGAAAGTCTGGAGGGCCAAGGAGGAAGTAATGGCCTCATCAGTTGAAGCTCTCAAGCAGAGGTCAGAGGAGGAGAAGATCTCTGGGATATTCTTTGATGGCAAGCAAGATAGGAACACAAAGGTGTTGAAATATGACGAAGTGACAGGGAGATTTCATCCTGGCAAAGTGATCGAGGAGCATTACACTATCACGTGGGAGCTTCAAGGAAAGTACCTCTTCCATTTCACTCCCGAGGAACCTGAGGAAGGAGAAAAGCCTACTCATAAAATCGCTCAGGGCCTGCATGAGTGGCTTCTGGATCACGGAGCTAACGAGAGCCTTGTAATGATTGGAGGAGACTCTACCAACACCAACACGGGGTGGTCTGGAGGGTGGCCGGACAGTTTGCTACTGGACAGTTCGCTACCAGGCAGTTCTCTACCGGACATTTCGCTACTGGACATTTCGCTACTAGGTCTGTTCGTTACTAGGTCACTTCGCTACCATTAAAGGTTAAAATCATTGTTATATTATTTTATACATAAAGCTGTGTTAACACTATTTACAGAGGTAAATAAACTGAGGTACATTTGTTGATGTTTATTAAGACATAAAACGGGACTAGTATGTTTCATGGACTGCTCTCGATTTTCCTACAAAATTGAAAACAAGGGCAGTCGATGACCCTGATTTTGTTTCTGCAATCGTTTTTTTTGAGAAACCTAACCTGACCTAACCTAACCTAGAAAAATGTATACTAGAAAAATATATTTTTGACTAAAAAAGTGCATAACTTAACATGTTATTACAACTTAACATGTTATTACATTATCATTTGTATAATTTAGGTCTCGGGGGTACGGGGGCGGAGCCCCCGTAAAGATCACGCATCATGAATTGATCGGTATAGGGTTCACTTTGTGATGCGTGATCTTTACGGGGGCGGAGCCCCCGTAACCTCGAGACCTAAATTATACAAATGATAATGTAATAACATGTTATGTTATGCACTTTTTTAGTCAAAAATACATTTTTCTAGTATACATTTTTCTAGGTTAGGTCAGGTTAGGTTAGGTTAGGTTAGGTTTCTCAAAAAAAACGATTGCAGAAACAAAATCAGGGTCATCGACTGCCCTTGTTTGCAACTTTGTAGGAAAATCGAGAGCAGTCCATGAAATATATTAGGTCCCATAAAACATATTTGTTAATGTTTATTTTATACCACGTGACGTGACGAACTTACCAACTAACCAACCAACTAACAAACTGTTTTGAATATGGTAGCGAAGTGACCTAGTAACGAACAGACCTAGTAGCGAAATGTCCAGTAGAGAAATGTCCGGTAGCGAACTGTCCGGTAGCGAACTGGCCGGTAACAAACTGTCCTACCACCGAATAGAACACCTCTGCGATTAATTAATGCAGGACGTTTTTCTTGTAATGCCATCTTCAATCGTTGGAGTTGTTGGCAGTAGACTTCAGCTGTGATTGTTTGGTTATCTGGCAGAAGCTCAAAATGAATAATTCCCTGCATATCCCACCAAACGCATAGAAAAATTTTCTTTGGATGGGGTCCATTCCTTGGTTGAGGTTCAGGCTTTGTTTCACGTCTAAGCCACTAATGTCGACGCTTAATATTGTTATAGAGTTCCCATTTTTCATCCCCAGTGATGATCCGATTCAAAAACGGTACCTGCAGTTGCCGAGAATGCAGTGATGTGCAAATATCGATTCGATGTTGAAGATTCGCTTGTGACAAATCATGCGGAACCCATTTTCCAACCTTCACTACTTTTCTTAATAGCTTCAAATGACGATGAATGGTCATATAGCTTACGCCGAGTTGCAGGCCAAGTTCTCTTACAGTTACCGTTGGGTTTTCCTCCATTGTTGCTTTCAGCAACTCTTCATCTAACTCATTTGGTCGTCCTGTTCGTTGATAATCTTTCAGACTGAAGTCTCCATTTCTGAACTTCTCAAACCATCTCCTACACATCCATTCGCTCACAACATCATTTGCATAAACTCTTTGAATGTTTCTTGCGGATTCACCAGCGTTAGATCCTTTATGGAACTCATACAGCATCACATGTCGAATATGCTCTTTCGTGGGCTCCATGTTTTTTCAATTACTGTAGTATCGTAGGGGTGGCGTTGTAACTGTATGAAAAACACCAGAGAAAATATTCATTAGCCGAAGGCTACACTAGCCTAAGCCATTCTGTATCGTGATAAAACATGTGCGAACCTGTCGCTGCGTGTATTTTGCAACATTTCTAAAACTATTTCACATTATCTTGAGGTTATTCTATTATCCATCGTCCGTATTCTAATCGAGCAGAATTTGTTAGAACATGATACTTCATCTTAATATTATGATAATGTTTTGTGCACTTCCTGCTAATGAAGGAACATAATAAATTGTTTAAATACATTTGGAAATTGTTTATATTCACACTTTCTAAGAATCTCGTATCCAATACTTCGAAGCCGTTGAGCGACCTCTAAATATTAAAATATCTCAATAAAAATTTGTACACTGTTTTTACATCATATGGCCTACTTTGATGTGGTCAAAGCACGGAAACTTAAAAGTTGAAAAATAAGTGACACCCTAATATATATATATATATATATATATATATATATATATGTCTTCGTAAGCTATGGACTTTATGATATAAAGGCATCTGACTGTAGTTCTACTCACATCCGACGTTATTGTACTGTTTCCTATTAACTCCATTTCTATCTTTAGTATTTGAGCTTTCAAATGTAATCTAGTGTCAGTTCGTATTATTAATATTTGTCACATGAACTTTGGTCATGTCCCAATGTACAAATGCACATATTCAACAGATCATAACATTATTCAACAAAGTTTTTCTCCATTTGATAAATATGGGGGATTCTTATGTTCTTTCTTACGCTGATTACAAAATGAAAACACGTTTTTCTATTGCCCACAGAATTTGAGGGAAATGCAAGTTAAAACCGTTTGAGATCGAGATGACATTCCTCAGTTTGCTTCATAATACGAGATTTATTGTTAGTCACTTACTTTGTATAAAATCTTTATATTATGCATATTTTATATTTACATGTTTATATATAATATGCATATAATTATTTAAGTATACTGCATATATACATCTTAATATATATATATATATATATATATTTATGCGTGTGTGTGTGTGTGTGTGCGTGTGTGTACACACACACATATATATATATATATATATATGGCCTTTCATGAAACAACCTCTCTGTGTGTGTGTGTGTGTGTGTGTGTGTGTGTGTGTGTGAGTAGGCTTAAGGTGCGGGTCCCCAACTAAAAATTTGCACATTACATTATTTTGATCCCTAGCTGGTAACTAGCTAACTAATTTTTAGATAATAGAGATAGGAAATGAGTGATACAAAAGCATTGAGGTATTAACCACATTCATAAACTCGTATATTATACTATATTTATATATGCGGTTCCTCATTTTGGTGTGACTCCTGCTTCAGAGGAAAACTTAGGTGATTTAGGACTGCATTGGAAGAAACAGATGTGTAGAAATGAAGATAAGTTTTAAACTACTGTTACCCCTGCTACTACTACTACTACTACTACTACTATAATAATAATAATAATAATATTAGTAATAATAATAATAATAATAATAATAATAATAATAATATTAGTAATAATAATAATAATAATAATAATAGTAATAATAATAATAATAATAATAATAATAATACAGTTTCCTCCTACGCCCAACTTCTAGCTTGCAACAGATAAATGATATACATTCTGTTGAAGAATAGGTAGAAATCAAACATAGACCTAAGTAAGAAGTCATATAGACTGTGTGTGTGCATATATTATATATATATAATATATATATATATATATATATATATATACAGAGAATACATGGATTTAGAATAATGGAATTAGGACAGTTTTGAAAGAAGTTACGTTTTCGTCCTCTTGTTGCATAAAGCGTTCAGAATTTCAGAGTATGCACTTTCAGTTTGCTTAAATAATCGGAAGCGACCGTGTATTGAAAGATCTTTGCTGGAATTATTATTGAAGATTTGTATTGAACTACTTTGGTGGTATTGCTTCATGAAAGTGTGGTACTATATTTAGTCAACAATCTTTGCTACGAGGATAAATACTAGAGTTATGACTTGTAAAGCCTAGTCGACGTTTTCTATTAATTGGAAATATTAAGTTTTTTTTTGCCCAAACCTACTTATTTGGATATTGCGTTTTTATGTATATATTTATAAGTTATATTAACTACTACTAGTCTGAAAACAATTACTGCGAGAAATATATAGCGAGATTGGGGTAGATTTAAAAGAGGCATTTATTGTAAAGGGAATTGAAATCAGTATGTTTAATTTGAATACTTTTAACATGTGTACATATATATACTGGATGATCCAGATAAATGGGACCCATAAAAAAAAGCCAAATATTCTTAATATTTAATTCCTTTCATAAAAACTATATATCATTCGAAAGAGTAGAGTTACAAGTTTATTATGAAATATTTATTTTTTAAAAATGACTCCTTTCATATGTGCTCCATTAGTTGCCAAGCATTCCAGTGTTCTCGCTTGTAAGTTCTGCATCACTTTTGCAAGAGTGTGCGGTGGTATGGCCTGTATCTCATTTGTGATGGCGGCCTTCAATTCTTGCAAGGTCGTTGGGTTATTTCTGTAGACCCTACTCTTTAAATACCCCAGAGATAATAATCTAAGGGAGAAAAATCCGGAGACCTTGCGGGCCATTCAACGTCTCCAAATCTTGAGATTAACTCGCCTGGAAACGTTTGACGCAAAACTGCCATGCAGTTCCTCGTGGTATGGAAGGTAGCTCCGTCTTGTTGGAACCAGTGGTTTTCTAGACAAAGATCTCTTAATTTAGGAATAAGGAAATCGGTCAACATTTTTCGTAGCGATCACCATTTACAGTGACCGTGTGTTCCGGTGGAATCCTCGAAAAAGTACGGCCCTATGATCTGAGATGCAGTAAGACCACACCAAACAGTTACACGCTGACTATGCAACGGGACTTCGGTAATATTCAATGGATTTCGTTGCTTCCAGGAACGACAATTTTGTTGTTTACAGTTCCATTCAAGTGAAAAATGGGCTTCGTCTGACATAATCAAAGTTGCTATAAAATTGGTGGTGTCATTTACCTTCTGTTGGATCCATTGACAGAATTGTCGTCTTCGTGCGAAATCTCCATCGTTAGTTGTTGCACTGTTTGAATTTTATAAGGAAAGAGCATTAAATTTTGCTTGAATATACGGTGTGTTGTTCCATATCCAACTCCTAACAGCTGAGAAGCACGTCTGATGCGATGTTAGGATTATCTGTACAATTTCATGAGTTCTGTTAATGATCTTGTCTATCCTTGTTGTGCGCACTCTTCCAGTTGGTTTTCTTTTTCCAATGCTGCCAGTTAGGGAAAAATTTCTGACACCCGACGGATTACTTTCTTAAAAGGTGATTTTGACATCGAAAATTTGTCTTGAAAGATCTTTGAGCTGAAACTACACTTCTTCCATGCTCATAATATTGCTCAGTTATGAAACGCAGCTGTTCACACCAGTCCATGCAGTCATCTTGAAGGGTTAGTTTTAAACTAAACTTTTATTTTGTTTTGTATCTTATCTTGTCTTGTTATTGTCAAAACCTATACAATCCTGTACAAACTTGTAACTATCCTCTTTCGAATGATGTGTATGATTTTATAAAAGGACTTATACTTTAAGAGTTACAGGGGTTTCTTTTGGGTCCCATTTCTCTGGATCACCCTTTATAATAATAACAATAAATCAATATTAGTAATAATGTTTAAGTGGATGTTTAGAGGAGGAAATCAGATTTGATTACGCGACAATGAAGGAAGACGTATCGATAACTGAATTTATGATATGTAAATTGCATGTATCTGCATGTTCATCCTAATCTTTTTAAAAAGCCTGCCTGATATACAGAGTGTCCATAAATGAATACCCTGATTAAAGCATGCTATAACTTTTAAATAAACACTCGTATTCAAACACAGTTTTAATCATAATTAGATAAACATACAACGTTTTGATACATAGTTAATGAACTTAATAAGCTTCCACATGTGCGCCCCTAGTGGCACGTAAAATGTCTAAACGGTATTCACACTCACGCCACACATTTTCCAACATTTGTGGGATAACTGTTGCAATTGCATCCATAATGCGTTCTCGCAATGTCCTGATATCTGGAACAACTGTTGCATAAACCAAATCTTTAACATGACCCCAGAGAAAGAAATCCAGCGGGGTAATGTCTGGTGATCTTGGGGGCCATGGGATTGGCCCGTCCCTGCCAATCCATCGATTTGGAAATGTTGCGTCGAGAGTTTCACGAACAACATGCGCCCAATGAGGGGGTGCCCCATCTTGTTGGAAGATGACAGTTGGCTGCCTGTCCTGCAGCTGGGGGATGGCGTAATTGGTGAGCATATCCAGGTACACAGTTGCGGAAACAGTGTTCTCAGCGAAGAAGAAAGGACCAATTATCTGGTCATGCATTAGTCCACACCAGACATTGATCTTCGGACTGTCCCGAATATGCTCCCTTACGGTACGTGGGTTTTCCGATCCCCAAATACGCACATTGTGTCTGTTGACTCTACTACTAAGATGAAACGTAGCCTCGTCTGTAAAGCAGACACGTAACAAGAAGTCATTATCCTCGTCATTGCTGTTCAAAATGTCAATAGCGAATTGTTCACGTTTTGTACGGTCATCAGGCTTCAGTTCTTGAACAATTTGTACCTTGTAGGCGTATAACTTCAAACGTTTGTGTAACACCTTGTGCACCGTAGACTTCGGTATCTTAGTTGGCATGAAGCTTGTCTCACCGATTTCCTTGGTGACCGTGTGAAAGCAGTTTGAATGTTTTCCACCATCCCATCGGAAACTGATGGTCTACCACTGCTCTTTCCCTTTTCCACGTTTCCAGTTTCCAAGAATTTTTTCATCCACGACTTAATTAACTTCACATCAGGTGGATTCTTTCCATACTTTGTTCTGAACCTTCGCTGAACACTGACAGGAGATTTTGTTTCTGCAAGCCACACAACACATTGTGCCTTCTCTATCACAGACGCCATCTTAACTGAACAGCTACTACAGCGCTCCTAGCGGCGAATGCGGTAGACGAAACACACCAGCACAGAAACTCTATGCGTGTACGAGATCACCTGTAAAAAGAAAACGGATGTAAGATTCGTTATTAAAACATGAGAGCATACTGTTTTCAGTAGGCTCACTATAATACAGTAATTGAATGAAATGAAATGCTATAGGGTTACAATTTGGCCTCTCAACCAAATAAACAATATTTAATAAAGGAGACAGAAATGACTTTGCAGGTTTCGTTTAATTAGCAAAATAAATGAATTATTTTTCACAGTGATTACCAATTATTTATATGGAAATTGTGCAATATTACAATGGATGATTAGTAACAATAAGGAATGATAAGAGTTAAATGATACAATGCTGACAAGAAGCAATAATTGAGGTAATAAGATGTACGATATTTAATACACAACAATAAGCCTATATGCTATCGTAGTGGTGAGTTCGATTCTACGGTATGAAAACACTTCAGAGAGCCTATTCGGTTGAACTGAGAGTATGTTGAGTTTGTAAGCTATGCAAAGTAGTTTAGCACGATGAGAGAAAACTCTCTTGGCTAAATGAGCTGGTGGCTTATGTGGGGTTTGTAGACCTAGGTGTTCTTTGAAGGTAGGCTATGAAGACAGGAGAGCCTATGAGCCGGAATGAATGATGAAACTCTTGTTGAATGGAAGTAAAGATTCGACGGTTGAATGGATGGATGGTGAGTGAAGCAGAGGCCGGACGAATGACGCCGGTTGAGTTTTGCAGGAGTGATGTTGCTTCCGGGGGGGTAAAATAGTCGTAGGCCTCAAAACGGAAATGATCAAGCTTCGTGTATGATTAAGTTGGGTTTGAAGGTCGAGGTGCCGGCTAAGATCGAGTTGAGTTACGTGACGAAGGTCGTAAGTGAAGAGTGAGTGAAACGAGATTGTGGCAGAACTGAGCAAAATGAAGGCGACTTGAAGTGGACTCGCGCTTTTATAGACGCGGTCTGATGACGTAGAGATTCATCGCGGATTCTGGAATCATTTAGAATTCCGTATTTTCCATATAGGTTTCTGCCCACGTGTTTCGATTTAACTACCTTGTTTACATCTTTGGGCCATGAGAAAGAGGCGAGGAAAAGGCATTTCCGTTATGCTTCTACACACACACACCACACACACACCACACACACACACACAATTTTTTTCTGCCTCAATACACTGGTAAGGCGCACCGGTACCTTTTAATGAACTGACAGCAAAAATAAAAAAAAGATAATACACGAATCTCTTAAAACGAGTTTTCTCGTTAAAATTCAGCCTACGCTTGACAGTCAAAACTAAGGTAGGCCGGCGGTTTCAACTTACTTCAGTTCTCCGATTCAACTCTTATTAGAACTTTGTTTACCACCTCTACCATTCTAAGTATTCTGAATATCGTTGGAGGAAAACTGTTGACTTCCTCTTTTTCAGCGCATTTTCCCTATCACGCATAAAGTGAAGTCATTCTTTTCCGTCAATTCTGACCGAAGTCTCATTTACTTTGAAACCAGCCTATTACTTCACTGAGCCCCTAACCAGTTTCCAACTAAACGATTTAATCTTTTATTTACAACTCTGCTCATTTTTTACGACAGCTTTAATTGTTCAGTTGACATAACCGCAACCCTACCTTCATTTATTATACAGTATATATCAATATACAGGGTGTCCCATAAGTCCGGCATCATAGGAAAAATTAAAAAAAAAAGGCAAAACAAAAGCTTTTATTTACAGAACGTGCTCAATATGTCCACCATTGTTTTCAATACACAAATTCAGACGTGATACCCAGTCAGCAAGCACACGGTGAATGATGTCAGGAGTAATGGTGTTACATGCCCCAATAATGCGCTGCCGCAAATGTTCAACACTCCTAATTTTCTCTGCGTATACCAGCGCTTTCAAGTGGCCCCAGAGATAAAAATCTAGTGGCGTGAGATCCGGGCTTCTAGCTGGCCATTCCACAGGCCCTGGACGTCCTATCCAATGACCAGGGAATTGTTAGTACAGGTATTCCCTTACTTGGGTGCTGTAATGTGCAGGAGCGCCGTCTTGCTGGAACCATTTTGGAAATTTCCTTCTTCGTTCAAGACACTGGTAAATACTTCTTCCATGAGCATACGTAGGTAGGTGCCTCCAGTGACATGTTCATCGAAAAAGAGGGGGACCTATGATGCGATCCTTCCAAATGCCACACCATACCATCACCCGAGATGCACCTTGTTCCTTTGAAGAGGTATACCAGTGAGGGTTGTTTTGAGACCAGTAGCGGGCGTTCTGTCGATTTACCTCACCATTTCCATAAAAAACAGCCTCGTCACTGAACAGAATGGTGGACGGGAAATTAGCATCCCGAGCATAAATTATGGTTTGTAGAAATAGAAAAATATGAATTTCTCCTATGATGCCGGACTTATGGGACACCCTGTATATATATTGTTGTAACGGTGAATTTGTATGCGTAAATCTCATATCAAAATGTAAAAAAAAAAAGTTAGAAAGAAAGAGTGAAGTGATTTTGAAATCGAATTAATTTCGCGTGAAATTTTAAATTTTTTAAAATGAAGACTTACAAAACTAAAGTGATCCAATACCCAGGATAGAGCCGAAGACTGAGTGCGTTATCAAGAAAAGAATTTATTGTTTGACATACCCGGAGAGATTTATGGTCGAGTAATTAATCTACAAAGGGGAAAATATAGCTGAACAAAGTTGTTTTTCATTACTGAAGCTTGTAAAGGTTTGGGTTTGTTTATTCTTTGGTCTCGCCTAAGGGAAACCCTCGAGAGAAAATTTTAAATTTAAATTTTAAATGTTAACTCTAAATTTTAAATTTTAATTTGAAGATTTCTTTAAGAAATTAGTCATCGCACGGTCTTCCGGTTTTAACTCTCTTTGGTTTAATTCTTCCTTTAATTCCGTACATTCCTTTAGTAACCGAAGTTGAGATTAGAGCCAATAGAAGATCATTAATTTTTGTACGAATGATGTCATATAATGAAAATGGTTTTGATAGGCCCTTTAGACACTAAAGGGAGGAGTTCTTGTAATCCTCAGGTGTAACTTAGAGCAGCAGTAAAGCAGTAAAGCAGTTGTAGCTCTGGCCTGTAAAGTTGAAGTGGCTTAGAGATTCTTTAAACCCTGTACCAGATTGAAAATTTCTAAGTTGAGTTAAAACTGTTTCACGTTGTACGAAAATCTGAATTGCCTTTGTTTACGCGGACGTTATTGTAAGAGCGTTAATGTTAGCCGATAGAAAAAGAACTTTGTGAAATTTCTTTTAATTTATTGTTTACATTAAATGTTAAACTTGTAAGTTTGCAAAATATTGTTTCCTCAGGGGAGAGTAAATATCTTGTGGTGATCTTGTTTCCCGATGAAACCGGTGAAGTTAGTGCATGACCATTTGAAGCCTTTAAGAATTTACTTGATTTAATTGACGGACTTTTTTCCTAGAAAAAATCTGCGGAACTCGCGCAGAACTTTTGAAAGTAAGTTTCCCAAATTTTGTAAGTAAACTACTTCTGTAAACTTCTTAGATTACGGAATTTGAATTTAGTACTAGTTCTAGAGTTACACACAGATAAAACACCCTCTGTATAATTGCTTTTTGAGACTTGAATAATTGCAAACATTTTCTTTAAATTGACAATTCGCGTTTGGAACAAAAATTTATAATTGTACGTCTGTCGATTTCTCTTAAATTTGTCCTATTTTGAGCGAAATTAAATAAACTTTATAAGAGGGAGGGTGTTGTTTCTATGCTACCTTGCAGTAGGCCTCTCTTGTAAGCTGAGGGAAAATTAACGTTGAAAGTCGAAATTTAAAGTGGGCTTCCTTGAAGAAGCCGAGAAAACTGCGGGTATAAAGTTGAAAGCCCATCCGAGTGGATAGGCAGAGTCATCCTGAAAGAAACGAACCCGCGCGTGTGCAATATGTGCAACAGCGCGAAAAAGGAGTTTCACCACATATGCGGTTTTAGTGTCAGAATCAGGATCCTATTGTAAGGTATTAGTAGAATGAGTGTGACTTTTTGTTAAAATAAAATTGTGTTACAGAGAAAAGGACTAACGTGGAAAATATTGGGAACAGTGAAAAGTGTCGCTAACAGTGGTAAACCTTTTAAAAAAATAAATAAATAAATAAGCTTCGCGATGTCGGGAAAGAGCGTGGATAGAACGAACGGGGAAGACAGTGCGAGTGACATTAGTGATACCAAACCAAAGAACTTGAAGGAAATGTGTACAGAAAGTTTGCAAAATTTAAAAAAAGATAAAGTTTTCCAAAACTAATCGGTTACTAAAGGAATGCACGGAATTAAAGGAAGAATTAAACCAAAGAGAGTTAAAACCCGAAGACCGTGCGATGACTACTCCGCAGCTGGAGTATTAGGGCAACCCCACACCAAGGGTTCGTCCCAAGAGAAGCGCTTTAGTTCCTTCCGCTACAGAAGAAGGAGAACTTTCGACGCAGGAACTTCCTTCACCTTATAACCCACAAACAGTAAGGGGTTCTGAGCAAACGACCTTTGGACACACTTTGGAAAGAAGTTCGCCGACGTTTATGGGCGAATAGGCACAAGAGACCCAAAGAACCATCCCAAACGCCGCCAGGAGGGTAAAAGGAGAGACACTCAACATGTTTGCCAAAAGATTATTAAGTTTAGGTAATGCCTTGGTACAGACTAATCCTACAATGAGACATATTAAAGATGCCATATTAAAAGATATGTTCAAGTTGGTCTTACTGGAATACGGCCGAAATTTTGTAAAAGGAGAGTCGTTTAAAGAATATTGGATAGAATCAATCAAATTTTCGGTAAACAACCCAAACTTAGGACTAAGAGACGAAGATATCCTAAGAGAAGAAGCGCCGCAAGACAGAAGCGGAAGACTGCAGAAACTGCAAAATCCTACCACATCCTGGAACTACAACTCACAACATTCAGAAGCAAGAATAGCCATCGCCACGAGGGAGGACAACATCAAGGATATGGAGGTGAATATCGGAGACAAGTTCATCAAGAGAGGAGAGTCTATAAGGAAGAAATGTGACATTTGTCAGAGGAGGAATCACACCACTCAAGTGTGTTACTACCCCATGAAAGACCAGAAGCGAAAACAAACCGAGTGAAACGAAGATAAAGACTCCAAAGAGGAAACAACGGAAGAAAGAAGCCAGAGCCAGGTGCAAGATATGTCAGAAAATGGAGCATTGGGAAGTGGCGTGTCCTCGAGCAAACATTCAGCAGGACTGGAAGGGGAAGGCTCCCGAGTAGCTTCAGAGGAAGTAGCGGCGAATCGTCGGCTAGAACTGATCACCCTACCAGTATTCGTCGCTCAACAAGCTTCCACCGTGGTGGACGATGTGGGAGCTTCCATCACATGGACATAAACTACAGTATGCACAAGAACATCGGGAGCCTCCTTTGGACAGTTGCCAACATCTCAGTGCACGGTTGCACAGGACCCGCCCATTCATGTAAGGGAGTAGAATTAAGTTTGATTGTGAGAAGGGGTGTTGAAGAATTCTTTTGTGTCTATATACTTCCAGAGGCTCCGCAAGACTTGACCAGTGGCGTGTTGTGTCGGAGAATATGAGGATGAAACAAAGGTAACTCGGAAAAGCAAAGAATCGTCACTCTGAACGAAGAGGTAACCAGACCAGGAATGGGAGCGGACAGAATAAAGAAGCCAGCATAATTCTGATAAGGAGAGTCAGAATGAAACACGGGGACGTGGTTCCCGTGGACGTCTATTCTCTGCTGCATAGGACATGCAGTGAGGCTCGAGGAAATTTGGAAAAGTTGTCGAGCAGAATCCCAAATGGAAATTAAATGATAAGAGAATAGACATCGAAGAAAAACCTGGGGACATGGTTTCCCCTGGACGTCTACTCTTCACTGCATGAAATGTGCAGTGAGGCTCAAGGTGATTTTCAAGTATCACAGCGGAAATCTGAACGGGAAGTTAAAACTTTCCAAGGAGGCGGTAAAGTTACTCTTGATAAATAAAAGTGACGAGTACTACCTTCAAGACAAAGATGACATCGGTATGGTAGTTGAAGCAAAGAGGACGGGGAGGTTAGTCGGAACGGCCGTTCGACTCCTCGCCTGAAGAAAAAAAAAGGAACAAGTGTCACTGTGAGAAAGAGTAAAAATTCTAGAAGTGACTAAGAAGAGAGTGACACAGTTCCAAACCCATGTCCGTCGTTCTCAAAATGAAGAAAACCGACGAGGGAAAGACAAGATTAATTACTACCGTCACGGGTAGAGTACCGGGACCACGTGGTCACTAGGAATAAAGAGTGACCACAGGAGTCCAAAGTGAAAGAAAGACGAGAAAGGAAAGCACCGAAGGATGGAAGCAAACTTGGGCCTAGCCTTCTACTATCCAAAAGTTATGAAGACATTTTAGCCAAAATGCCCGCCTTTCAAACGAAGTGTCCACCGACGGACAAGGTGGGTAAGACACTCTGCCTGGATGACAGACATTATGGCCTACCCGGGATTTGGAAAAAGGCACCCGAAAACGGATGCGCGTTAAAAAACTTCCGAAGAAAGAATACACAACACAGGGTTGTCCAGCCACCGTGAACGAACCAACATGCTTGAATGAGCAATTAGATTCTGAAGAACGTGTAGAAGATCGGAAGAGAGGCTTCAGCGAGATTAACTGTCGGAGTGGAAAAATTCCTGCTCAGGGTCGGGAAGACAACCAAGTCAGGAGATAATGATGTTCGAGGCGAAAACTCTTGAGTAAAGGTGTACGTAGAGAAGGTAGCTTAGAGATTCTTTAAACCTTGTGGCAGATTGAAAATTTCTAAGTTGAGTTAAAACTGTTTCACGTTGTACGAAAATTTGAATTGCCTTTGTTTACGCGAACGTTATTGTAAGAGCGTTAATGTTAGCCGAGAGAAAAAGAACTTTGTGAAATTTCTTTTAATTTAATTATTGTTCACATTAAATGTTAAACTTGTAAGTTTGCGAAATATTATGTTTCCTCACGGGAGAGTAAATATCTTGTGGTGATTTTGTTTCCCGAGGAAACCGGTGAAGTTAGTGTGTGACATTTGAAGCTTTTAAGAATTTACTCGATTTAATTGACGGGCTTTTTTCTTGGAAAAAATCTGCGGAACTCGCGCAGAAGTTTTGAAAGTAAGTTTCCCAAATTTTGTAAGTAAACGTCTTAGATTACGGAATTTGAATTTAGTGCTAGTTCTAGAGTTACACACAGATAAAAAAAAAACCTCTGTATAATTGTTTTTTGAGACTTGAATAACTGCAAACATTTTCTTTAAATTGACAATTCGTTTTTGGAGCGTTTTTGGAGCGAAATTAAATAAACTTTATAAGAGGGAGTGTTGTTTCTATGCTACCTTGTAATAGGCCTCTCTTGTAAGCTGAGGGAAAATTAACGTTGAAAGTCAAAATTTAAAGTGGGCTTCAAGGAAGCCGAGAAAACTGCGGGTATAAAGTTGAAAGCCCATCCGAGTGGATAGGCAGAGTCAACCTGAAAGAAACGAACCCGCGCTTGCGCAATAAGTGCAACTGCGAAAAAGGAGTTGCACCACAATATATTTTTATATATGAGAGTTCCGGTACCTTTTTTTCCAGAAAAAGCAATACAGGGTGATCCGTTCGGGTATGGATAAAATAAAATTGATGTGAAATGGAAACAGTAACGTTGTATAGTTTAATATTTGCCAAACAATGCCCACAAAGATGGTAGATTGTGACAAACCTAATTAATCTTCAACATGACCACCCTTCCGGACACGACAGAGGTCATAACGAGAGGCTAATTCTTACAACCACCTGCATGTGGGTTAGTGATAAACCCAGTTTCTTCAAATGTGCCGTACCACTGCACTACGGAGTCGTATTTAGGAGCTTTTCGAACACCATACACACGGCGAAACTCACGCTGTACCGCTGTCACACTCTCAAACTTAGCAAACCAAATGACGTACTACGCACGTTGTTGTGCATTCGCCGCCATCTTCGAAACTGGCATATGTCTCATAAGTCTGACAACAGATAGCTCTCGTACGTCTGACAGCGAATGGCATAGCCTATTACAAACTCCCACATTTTATGACCACACGTGCAACAGATGAGCGCTGTATCGTTCTCGGTAGATTCTTACAGCGTTTTTATTTTATCCATACTCAAAAGGATCACCCTGTGTGTATATATATATATATATATATATATATATATATATATATATATATAGATAGATAGATAGATATACACATGTGTGTGTGGGGTGGAATATTCCTAAATCGCCAAATTCCTACATTTTCGTCGGTGATAATTGATATTAGCTCCAAGATGGTCTTTTATTTTTTCAAAATTTTAATCACTTCAGTTTGGGATACGGTAGGAACGGGTTCCATTAAAAAAATTTAGAGAATGGGCATTTTTACTGTATATAACTTATTTTTTTCGAATTTCACTCGCGTTAGGATTTTAATGAAAAAAACGAAATGAAATTAATATTTCATGCTATCTCAGGATTTTACAGACCTAGTTTTTTTGTTTTATTTTATTTTAGGTTAGATTAGGTTAGGTTGGATTAACCTAAGCTCACCTACTTTCCGTGTCGGACGACAGTGATTTAGAAGATAGCACCGAATAGAGGGCGAATGTAACTTTTAGTAACCTTTTGTTTGCTTCCGGCCGAGTTGTTCATTCTGACGAAAGTCAAGCTTTACACTCCACCTTAGACCTACAGTTTAACGTGGAATCAGAACCACGCCCGACCAGCAGACCAGCGTCTTAACCACTAGGCCACCCATGGTACCCATTTATCTACCAACCACTTTCTTTATTGTGTGAAAGGATGAACAGCTGGGTTTTGCTGTGCGCCTGCTGCCGTCAACGGGTCTCGATCCCGGGGCCGATGGATTCGTAGTCAGCGATATTTAGTGATATTTAGCGCATTTAGTGATATATATATTATAGGGTGTACCCCTAAAATGACTATTTTTATTTGCCTGTTATTTTATAACGGATGTATATTTTATTACTGGGGTTTCTTTTCAGAAAAGTAACAGATTGGAGTTTTTATTTCGCATATATCTATATACATCTGTTACGGCCTTTTTGAGAAATCGGCCTTTTTGCCAAAAAAAAAAGCCGATTTAGGTTAATTGAATTGAATACAATGCCCTTGACGACTAGTTAGGTTAAGGCATGATATTTTCGTTGTTTGTTGAAAATATCACGACTTAACACTTGCAAAAAAGCCGATCATTTTGCAAAAAGGCCGATTTCGCAAAAGGCCGTAACACATATACCTATACATTTGGTGCATCAAAACCCCTAATGTTAAAATTCCTTAGTGGCCCTTCAATAGCAGTGTTCCATTCATAATGAAAACATGTTCTGCGAAATATCACTGAATTTGGATGGCAGTTACCGGGTCCACGTGAAGGTTGAAATTTATATGTCACCTTTTTTGTGTCTATGCGATAAACTAACTTCCATAGAAATCTGTTCACTTATGTCATTGAAATTTGCTTGGAACAACTCTGCTGAGAAATGTTTGACTTTTGATTGTTTAAACATGTTGGACATTTGTTTGTACTGAATATAACCTGATTTTATTGCCTACTTAATAATACCTATCCTTGTTTCAGGTCTGCATTCTGATTCACACTCAAAAACGGACGACGTCGGACGTGAAACTTTCTTTTTATATAACTGTCATTTTTACTCAGAATGGAACAGTGTGATGAACCTGAGGCTATCACTCCTCAGAAAACTGCAAAAACACGCCAGTCTTTAGCTGTGTATGGCCTTGGTGCAGGAATCACAAACAAGGACGCTGAAATAGCCGGATCTCGGCTACCAACAAATGAACAAGTTTTGCGATGTTTTTTATTTCATCAGCGTGAAGGACTGTTGTCAAACAGGACAAAGCGGGACATTGCAAAGATTGTTTGAAAAAATTTTATTACTTTATCACAAAACAAACATTCCTATGATATCAGACAAGAAAGCTTGTGAGAAAATTATTGCTCTATCTGAGAAAAATGGAAAACTGCGTGAGATCCCAATAAATCGCCGTTCATCTCCAGCTGCGCTTGCCAAGGTGAAAGAGATGAAGAATCAGCTGAAAATGACATTTCCATTGTGGGCCAAAGAGAGTGAAAAGTCTATCCGAAATCGTGATGACCTAGAGTTTCTTCGGTCAATGAAAACAGACCGGATTGCGTCGTTTGGATCTCATGATAAGGTGCTGGCCTCACAGATCCGGCGCACTCAGTTACGCAAAGCCAAAGAAGCAGAGCGGACAGAAAGAGCAGAGAAAGAACAGGAGGCATCATGCAGTTATGTACAGCTTAAAAGCAGCAGTGATGAGGATCATGAAGACATCCCAATGCAACAAGAAACCTCTAGAAAGACACATCATCGAGTTATTCGTCATGAGACACTGGCGTTCATACCACATGATATACTCACCAAGCCCAAGTTAGTGTATTTGGCCACTAGAATTAAATTAACATTAGCCCAACAAGCAAAATTCACGCGAAAGCCTTTATAGAAGAATCTGGAGGTGATCCAAACAAAGTTTCAACTTCTTATGCAACAGCTGATAGGTCAAGGCGTAGGGTAGACGAGCAGATTGACAATTCCGTCAAACAGTCATGGATACCACCAAAATTTGCATCTCTCCACTGGGATTCAAAGATAATGGGTTCACTGCAGAATCAGAATGTATCAGATGAGAAACTTGCTGTTGTTGTAGGTGATGCTAGTGAACTTAAACTTCTCGGCGTGCCATCATATGAACCTGATACTGGTAGTAACTAGCGGTCTGGGAAGATCATAACTGAAAAGACTATGACGTTGTTGCAGTCCTGGAGTTGTTCACAGTCCATTGTGAACATAGTATTTGATAACACTGCGAGCAATACAGGACATGTGAGCACAGCGTGTGTCATTCTCCAGCAGGCATTCGTCGCCCTTTGCTATGGTCTGGGTGTCGACGCCATGTTGGTGAAGTGATCATTGGGCATGTCTTTAATGACCTCAAGATAGAGACATCGAAATAGCCAGAAGTAAGCGTCTTCAATAGATTTCGCACAAACTTCCAGCTCGTTCCCCACAGCAGTGAAGAAAACTTGTCATTTTAATCCCAGTTCATATTCTGAAGAGACAAATTCTCATTCAAGACTGAAGACTGGAAGGCACAAGCTGTTCCGGTCGCACGATCATCAGTGCAACATCAGCGTGATGACTATCAAGAGTTCTCTGAGCTTTGTGTGTTGTATTTGCAAGCGACAGATCGAGAATTTAGCTTCAGGCGCCCTGATGAGGTACACAAGGCCAGATGGATGGCAAAGATTATATATGCAATTAAAATTGCACTTCTACAAGAACAAATCGACACCCTACCACCAGGAAAAATCACAAGAAGACAACAAGGCCTAAAGATACGTGAGTTTGTTACATTTGTCTGCCTGATATACTCTCCATGGTGGACAACCTGCCCTTCAGCAGTCGATGCCCCATGGCATGACCTCCAGCTGTACAAGAGCATACTCAAATATGAGAAAGTGAACTCATTGATATCAACAAGCGCCATAACTGCTTTCAAACGTCACCTGTGGTACCTCACAGCTGAAATGGTGCCTTTAGCATTGTTCACTGAGTTAGTTACACAAGCAGAGCGCCGTGCCATAGCTGACCGTCTACTCGCAGTCAAGCCAGAGGACGAGAGCATTGCAGCAGCACCACCACAAGATCGGTTTGGCACTGGCTTTGGCAAACTTAAGTTCCCAACCATGATCACTCCTACGACAACTCTCGCAGATCTGGTTGGTAGAGACTCTTGGAGTATTTTCTCTTTATTAGACTTGGACTGTGGATTCCTCTCGTCGGATGTTGATGAGTGGCCAAATTCTGTTGCGTTCTCAACGTCTAAAACAAACATTGCTGCAATCAATGTCATCAATGATTGCGCTGAGAGAGCAAACTGAGCACCGACTTCCTCGATACCGCAAGATCTGAACAACATTATCAGAATATTCTACAGGTCGTGGAACCAGACAGGAAAAATATGCCAAATCTACGAAAGCGGAAGGCAGCCTCAACACCTGCTCACCATCCAAAGATTATGCAGCTGGCAGCTACTAAAAAATAAAGAGTAATAGTGACCACTTCCAAATGGGTGGAGGTTGGGGAAAATGGTCGGTGGGCTGCATAACGAGTTGGGTCCCCGTCCCGCATCCTGGTAACACTTTTTCAGTCGACTCAAAAGTGATGTAGACTGTTAAAAGTGTGGCTAAATCTCGTCAATACATTAGCTTTTAGTGGTGTTTTACCTTACCTTAATATTTTTGTTTAAGTGTAATTTTTTTTTTAAACTTCGAAATTTGTTAAATTTTCAACCTCGACGTGGACCCGGTAGATGATCATGGCTATGCATGAAATTTGGTCACAATTTTTGTTTCAAGTAGTGGAAGAAAGTTAGGATCAATCCCAGAAAAGGCACCTGAAATCATTTTTAGGTGCTTAATCTGGGATTGAGGCAAAACACAGGTGCTTAATCTGGGATTGAGGAGAAAAAAATATAAACAGTTTTTAGAGATATAATTTCATTGTTTTTATCAATATTTGAAACAATCAACTCTAACCTAACCTAACCTAACCTATATCTATACCAATTTATGTGGCAAGATAGGTTTGCTTCAGATGGATTCAGAAACATTCGGGCTCATATTGCAGGAATTTATAATATCTAAAATTTTTCTTTATTCATTAAACCACTTTAAACCTTTTATAACTTTGCCTTTATTACATTTGTAATAAACTTTGTATAAACAATAAATTTTGTAATCATCAGGTTTTTTTATTTAATTCCTTGCAAGGTGCCTATTCTGGGATTGAGGTTGAACGCAGGTGCTTCATCTGGGATTGAGGTACATCAGGTGCCTATTCTGGGATTGACCCGAAAGTTATCATAGGGCCCAGTGTATATTGAAAACTTTTCCAAAACATGGGGCTTTAATGCACCATATATATATATATATATATATATATATACCGTATATATGGGCTGCGTCGTGGCCGATGTCGTAACACCGCTTCCCGGAGATCAGCGAAGTTAAGCGACATTGGGTTTGGGTAGTAGTTGGATGGGAGACTGTCCTCTGCGCCCAGATTATATAGCGACCCGTGGTTCGGATCCCACGTAAAGCTGTAGGTCCCCTCTGTCATATGACCTCAGATGTTGCGAAGGAGGTTAAACAACATATATATATATATCAATATATATATATATATATATATACATATATAGAAGCGCCTCGGTGGTATAGTGGTTAGCATCGCTGACTACAAATCCATCGGCCCCGGGTTCGAGACCCGACGGCAGCCGGCGCGCAGCAAAACCCAGCTGTTCATCCTTCCACACAATAAAGAAAGTGGTTGGTAGATAAATGGGTACCCTAGGTGGCCTAGTGGTTAAGACGCTGGGCTGCTGATGGGGCGTGGTTCGGATTCCACGTTAAAATTTAGGTCTAAGGTGGAGTGAAAAACTTGACCTTCGTCAGAATGAACAATTCGGGCGGAAGCTAACCAAAGGTTACCAAAGGTATATATATACACACACATTTTGTATGTGTGTATATGTCAATAAATATATATATATATATATATATATATATATATATATATATATATATATATATATATATATTAGCGGATAATCCGCATAATTTTTAACATTCGCATCCGCACTTCTGACTGCGGATATTATGCGGATATTACCTCTAATAAATTATACAATTTACAATTAAATTAGCTTATAAAGTAGCTTATAAGGCCCAGTCATGCACATTTCATGTAAAGTATTAATTATTAATGAACAAACAAATATATAAACCTGAAAATATAAATACTGTACCTGATAACAGAAAATTGAATGAAACTTGTTTCATTGAATTTTCTCTGGCTGAAACTCTTGAGAAAGTTATTATTTTTATCATAATGAAAACATTAATATTAATTTTAATTCTTATGCATTGCCTGCCATAATAGTAATATCACGAAATTTGAAAAATTATGTCATATATTCATAATTCTATATTATATTGATAGATTAACTAAATATCCGCATCCGCATCCGCAGATGTTGAAAAACTGACATCCGGTCCACCACTAAATATATACATACATATATACATGCATTGTGTGTGTGTATATATATATATATATATATATATATATATATAACTGTTGTTATTCATATTATCTTGGGAGATTAGTATTAAAATTACTTACTAAAGTTAGTTAAATTTGCTTGAATATTTGAAACTTCGGTCGAGTTACATCAGTAAAATTTACATATTCAGTTTCTAAAGCGCGCCTTAAGTCTCTGGCCATAAAATTCCGTTTCCAGTTTATTACAGTATACATGCTTCTCTGTTTTGTATGTTTCCTGTTTCTTTCATCTAGCATTTCTTCTTCACTATTCCTTATATTAATTAAAGTTAAGGTAACAATTCTACACTGTTTTTTAACGGCCATGCACAGGTTTTATTCAGTTTTGTATACATTAAAGTTAACGAAACACATTTTTGCATTGTTTTTTGACGGGGCTCCTTTACACAGAAGCAATTATGGCACGAGGTTGTGGAAACGGTCCAGCTGCTTTAAAACAACTGTTTCTCTTGGAAAGTTACGCATTGGGCGTCATCCTTCGAAGTTAACTCTGTGAACGACTTATCACGAGTTTCGATTTGCATTTCCTGTTAGCAAAAGGAAAACAATGATATGGAAATGCAACAATTTATGAACATTGTCAATAGTCCAGAAACCAAAATTTACTCGCTAAAAACCGAGTTTAAGTAATTAACCTCTGCACTATCCCCGAATTTTTGGGCAGTAGGTACTGTCGAATACTGCAACTTAGATTATAAGATTATTAAACTAGAACAGAAGTTACCTGTGTCATCCAATAAATTTGAGCGTAATCCACATGAACATGCCAACTGCCGAGGGGTAAACTCCAATCTACCGCAGAGTGCGTAGGGGAGTAATCTAGGCCTGACATGGGGCGTGTGTGGGGCGGATCCCAGCCTTTTGTTAGGGTGGATCGGAAGAAGACACTGACCTGCCGTAATGTGCGAGCGGAAGTAACTCGTATCTATTGCTTAGCGAGAGTGGGGGAACCGTGGCCAGTAGCAGGGAGCGTGACGGCGGGATCTCCTACATGCAGAAAGATGCGAGGGCGAATTACTCTAACCTGCTGCAGAGCTCACTGGGGGAGGGCAACGCCCACCTGTCTCGGAACCCGAATGGGAGGAACTACAACGTGTCTGAGAGCCTGATGTGGTGGAACGCCCACCTTTCCCATGGTCCAAGGGAGAGGAACGCTGACCTATCGCTAACGCGGGGGAGGGACCTCTCTCTTCTCGCAGAGCACATGGGGTGGGCAACCGACATGTCGCAGAGCGCGTGATGGGCGATTTCCGACCCGTGCCCAGAAAGCAGACAGGATGAGATTGTAGACACCAATCGACCGGGAAAATACTCCAGTGGGGACGTTAGGCAAGAGACAGGGAGTGCTGGAGCAATCCAGCATGCTTTCAAACACACACTCCTCCCTCTATTCCTCACTACACATACATTTATCTTACACACAAGACAATCTTTTCAAAATTAATAAAAAAAAAAATGTCATTGTTGAGCTTGGAGACATTGATTTTGGCTCCCTACTTCTATGGAAGGGGCGTTTTTGCGGGCGCTCGACCATGAGCCCTCCTTCCTGCATAAAGGAAGAAAAAAGACTCGACAGGCTGATTCGAACTCCCACAACATTAGGTTAAAAAAACAGGTACGAGCTGCTTTCTGACCTTGAGGAGAGTCTATCCTCTTGAGGGGCTTCCCTGTCCGTGATGAGGCTCACTATTTTGGGAAAGAAAAATATTGCAGAAAGGAGGGTCTTCTCTTTGACCGTAGCTATAATCGATAAATTAAAATGGGAGTCAGAAGAAACTAGAACTAACGATAAAGATAGTATAATAATAGTTGAAGCAGGTTCGAACGACATATTTCAGCAGAGACCCGCTGAATACTTGGAGAGAATGGCAGAATTTGAAGGTTTAACCAACAGTATATTAGGAAAACCCAACCGAGGTATGTTAATTCGGATACTGTCTCGCATGAAGGCAAACAATGTGACTTTAAGTAAAGCCATTGCAATAAACGTCAGGCAAGGGCAAAGGAATTAAATTCCTAGACTTATGGAAAAGCCTCAGTGGAGAGAAAATATTGTTTTCTGAGGACGGAATAAACTTAAATGCTCAAGGCAAATCCAAATTAGGGGATCTAATACATCTTAACGTGTATGACCTTCTAGACAGATGGCGTTGCTTTCGCCAGAGTAATGGGATTAATAGAGTGATGCAGCTGCAAGAGAACCAACTCAAGTCACTAATGTCATCTCAGGAGGAGACTTCAACGCTAAAGACACTAGTTGGTACCTGCACAAACAAAGCAACACCAGAGGCGCCAACATGGCCACACAACTAAACAGCCGCTTCATTCCTAACAATACAGAAAAACATACACACATACTACATCAAGCAGGATACTCAAACTCCTCCCCAGACATAACGTTCTGTTCCCCCAGTAGTATGCCCGCAAAAGGGAGAGTGCAGAAATGTTACGTAATGTTGCAAGAGTGCCAAACCCCCACCCCCTTTGTTGCAAGAGTGCCACCCCCACCCCACTTTGTTGCAAGAGTGGCCCCCCCCTTTGTTGGGAAAAAAGAAAAAAGAAAAAAGAAAAAGAAAGAAAGAGGGGTATGCAACTTGGAGGCGGAGTTCTCCCCCAAGCTATTCCTCACAAAGGGGCAGAAAGGAAGAGATAGCAAGAGAGGAAGAGGGGTATGCAACTTGGAGGCGGAGTTCTCCCCCAAGCTGAACCCCCCAAATTGGCATACCTATCCTAAGGGCGCCTCTTTGGGGAAGAAGGGGTTTCCTCACCGCCCAAAGGGGCATACCTATCCTAAGGGCGCCTCTTTGGGGAGAAAGGGGTTTCCTCACCCCCCAAAGGAGCAGAAAGAGATAGCAAGAGAGGAAGAGGAGGGTCTTTGCTCGGCGGACTCCCGAGCTCATATGGATACATCGTCCATCATCTGGTCCCTTATTGTGCCCCTAAGCAGCCAGTTGGCTGAGTTGACAGACAACGCCATGTATTTAATTATTATTCAGCCAGTTGGCTGCTGAGTTGCCAGATTCGTTATTTATTTTAAATACGCTTATGTTACAGTTGGCTGAGCTGTCAGCCTCGGTACTTATCTATTCAATTACTCTGTTTTAGAAAATGATATAAACGTGTTCAAGGAATAAATAAAACATCGTTACAACGTTCTGTTTATTAATTATTGGATATACAATAGGATATATATATATATATATATATATATATATATATATATGATCAAATAATAGAACAGGGAATATATAATCATGCAAATCATAGTATTAACTAAATATTAGAAAAATATATATTTATAGTCGTACAAAACATGGAAAATATATAATCATACAAAGCACAGTATTAAACAAATATTAGAAAAATATATAGTTATATCAAATATTAGTACAGGAAAAATATATTTATATTAATTATATATATACTCGTACAAAACATAGTATTAAATTTTTTTTTAGAAAAATATATAGTTATATTATCAAAAGTTATATCAAATATTGATACAGGAAAATATATACAAAACGTACAATCACATTATTATTACAGTAAAAATATATATTGTCTTTACCGCCTATGGTGCAAAACGCTAAATTCGTAGGTGATTGACGCTACATCAACATCGCCATTACTCTGCACGATGTGGTAAAACCGCCCAAGCATCACCTCACCGTTTAACTGATACGGCGGTTTATATTCAATGTAAAGGACTTTCATATCGTTCAATACTATTTTTGTACCCACTTTACACTCGGCAGGTAAGATGCCCTTAAGCACTGCTAGAATGCTATCAAAAGCACGCGCAAAAACGTCATCGTCGGGTTTACCATAAATACAAGTTTATAATCATGCCTTTCCAATCGGTTTTTTTTCTTAACGTACCGAGCTTTTCAATCGTGAACTCTTCTTCACTCGACATAGCGACAATTGAAATAAGCTTCCAAGTCGCAACGGCAGCTATCCACTAGATAGAGATACAGCTCTTCGGGATGAACCGTGTAGGCGAGCTCTGCACCGTACCTCTTAAGCGTTTTGTACCAAAGCTCAGGATATTTCGAAGAATCTAAACCTTTTAAATACGCGTCCAGAGCTAACCCGTTCTCTCCCTGCTCCTTCCTACGTTCAACAAATCCGTCGAGCAGAGCGGTGTAAGCGTACTCAAGTACTGTATCAAAATAAATCATGTCTGAGATGCGTGTCTAATATAGGTTTCAGCTTACGGAATCCAACGATCTCAAACATTCTGTCGAGGATGAAACGGTTCATTGTAGGAACAAGAACGCCATTATCAGCTGTGTTCTTCCACATCAATCGTATATCAACGCATGGTTGATTGTTATTTACACTCAATGTACAAACAACGGTATATGAGGAGGCTTCACTAATCACCTCTCTTATTATACCTACGTCAGCTGGTATTTTATAGCGGTCCTCAACCCACCTCTCAACTACTTTATGAACCTTATGTTGTTTCGTGCGTTGGTCTCTCTTCACACGGAGGTCAAGCTGGTGGCCCCGCCTCTAGGTCCGGCCTGGTGGAGGAGCGAGTTGCTTTATTGCGCTCTCCACCGTACATAGCCAGGCACGCCCGGCTCATCTGGTACTGTCCTGAGCCAGGCATCCAGTCTTTTCTTGAAGACTTCAACTTTGACCCCCGTTACGTTTCTGAGGTCCTTAGGAAGCTGGTTGAAAAGTCTTGGCCCCCTGACAACCAAGCTATTTTCCTTCAGGGTTGAGGAGGTCCCTTGTCGTGCCTTTAATTTGGGAACACTACACATTCTGCGTTTCCTATTTTCCAGTGTTGTTTGAATGGTAATTGGGTTTAGTTTTAGGAGTGGTACCAGTTTTTCGATCATTTTCCATATGTAGATTATGATGTACCTCTCTCTTCTTCTTTCCAGTGAGTACAGATTTAGTTTACGTAGTCTTTCCCAGTAGTTGAGTTCTTTGCAGTCATCAATCTTGGCTGTGAAATGCCTTTGCGTTTCTTCTAGTTTATTAGTTTCTTCCTTTTTATATGGGGACGTCAAAACTGTGCAGTATTCAAGTTTTGGTATAATCAGTGTTTTTAGCAGGGAATCATTACTGTCCTGTCCCTTCTCTTGAACGTTCTTAGAACCTGTCCGGCGACTCTTTTTGCTTTATTTATCGCTATCTGATTTTGTGTTTCGAATTTCGCATCATCTGTCATTATTATCTCGAGATCAATCGCTTTCATGCTTCTCTGAATTTCCTCTCTATCTGGAGCATAATATGCAGTCTGTTTAAGTTCTTCTTTTCTACCATATCCCAAGAGCTGAAATTTCTCGGCGTTGAATGACACGTTGTTGTCTTCTGACCATTTGTATATTTTGTTCGTGTCCCTCTGCAAGGCCTCCACGTCATGTACATCGCTGATTTTTCTGCTGATCTTTGTATCGTCTGCAAAAGATGTTACTATACTATTGCTGTTTACTCCGCTGTCTATGTCTGTTAGCATGATAATGAACAGGAGTGGGGCCAGTACTGTCCCTTGTGGTACTTAGCTGAGTACTTCCGATTCTGATGATGATATACCTTGAATTTTGACGACCTGCAGACGATCACTAAGGAAGTTGTAGATCCATTTTCCCACTTTGCCTGTTATTCCCATGTCTTTAATTTTATGTGCTATTATACCATGGTCACATTTATCGAAAGCTTTAGCAAAATCTGTGTATATAACATCGTAGTTGTCATTGCCTTCCAATGCATCTAGGATATTGTTGTAGTGCTCTATTAGTTGCGATAGGCATGATCTACCTGATCGGAATCCATGCAGATTTTCGTTGAATCTTTCCCGTGTCTCCAGGAAATCATAAATTTTCTCTCTAACTATTCTTTCAAATACTTTGGTGAGGTGGGACGTCAATGACACTGGTCTATAGTCCTTTGCTTGAGATCTGTCCCCTCCTTTATATACAGTATAGGGACAATGTTTGCTCTTTTCAAGATGCTCGGTATTTCCCCAGTGTCTAGGGATCTTCTCCATATCCAGTATAAAGGTGTAGCTATTTCATTTTTAGTTTTTAATCAATAATGCGTTCCAATTGTCCGGACCTGCAGCTAAATGTAGTTTCATTTGTCCTATAGCTCTCGCTACATCTTCTGGTGTAAACTCAAAGTCTGTTATATACTTTCCTTGCAATTCCTCTTCAAAGAATGCATTTATGTCAGGTATCGCTTTGTCACTTTTTGGGGTACTGAAAACTGATTCATATTGAGCTCTCAATGTATCAGATATTTCTTTTGGATCGTCGGTTAGTTCATTATTTCCCGTCCTTAAGGGCCCAATAGCGGCGCGCGTTTTTGTTTACCTTTTTGTATAGCTATAGAAGTATTTTGGATTTTCCTTTATTGCTTCTACCGCCTTTTCCTCTTCCCTCTCTGTATGGTCCTTAATCAGGGCTTGTATTTCCCTATCGATACCCTCCAGTTTTTTTTTTATTGCTTTCCTGTCATTATCTCCGCAGTTTCCTAACTTCGACTCCACTCTCTTTCTTTTGCGGAATAGTCTTCCCTTTTGCCTTTCTAGCCAGCTCCTTTTTCCTTTTGGCTGTGATTTCGGAGCATATTTTTCTAAAATTCTCAGCGTTTTTTCCTCCAAGGTTGTTAGCATTTCTTCAGTTGATTTATTCTCGAAAATTGTTCTCCATTCTCCTCAAGATTTAAATAAATAACGTTGCGCTTGCTCGCAGGTCTACTGTTCGTTTGAAGCACACAGTTAATGGTGACGGTTTCCCGCCTGAACACACGCAACGACTTCGCCACGGAGACGTCGTACGAGGCGTTGAGAATGCTTCTCAAAGGGAGTTCCATCGTATTCATTGAGATGACTATGGCACATCCACTCGGTGGAAGCTCTGAGAAGACTATGAGCCGCGTGAGGCATGCAGGCAGGCAGGAACGGTTCGACGGGCGGTTGACTCACCCTGATGATACGTGAATGGGTTTGTTCGAACCCGTATGATGTGTGAGGTGCGATTCGCACCATAATCTAATGAAACCTGTGCGGAGCTGACCGAATTGCTGTACCCCATTATAGTGGGTAGGCGTTTTGAGAAATTTTCCGGTACAAGAACTAATTTCGGTTTTAACGTTTTATCATTACCACTCTCCCGAATACGCACCAGACAGTTTACCTCAGGATAAATTTCACGAACTAGTGTAGTGAATAGGTTTTATTATTTATTATACTTCATTATTTACTCTAATTTCTGCTCTCTATTGCATTTCTCTTTACTCATTTCCACAATACTTTATAACGCGTGGTAGGTAGCCGAGCTAGCAGAAAACCGTTAGCCTAATGCAAGGGGGAGGGGGGGTTCATTAACACATATGAATTGAACTCGCAATTCGCAAATTACATCTGAGAGACAACTCTCTCCTTCAACAGAAACCCCAGTATGGTTTGCAAATCACAAAAATCTCAGTAATTTATCGTTTCCAAGTGAAACTACAAATTTTCATAGTTATACTAAATAAGAATAGATCATATGCACTCAAAAATACACGCACCTACTGTAAACAAAAACAACACATTGCATAATTAAGAGCGGTCGCTTTGTTTGTAAGCGAACCTCTATACAAATATCCCTAACCGAATGAAACTGCATTATATCCTGACAATTTTGTAATTTTTTCTATGCAAACGCTCGAACTAAAAAAAAAGGACATTTTTCATTTCTAATACCCAAATTAAAATATCAAATTAAAACATCCTTTTTAGAATACAATCTAAATTTGAACTAAAAATTTTACCATTGTCATTAAACTAGAAATAAAAATAAAAATCGGCCTACCTATACAAATAAAATTGATTATTGAATGAATTTATAAAACGTAAAGAAAATATATATGAAAAGAATTTTCTACACAAATTTCTGTAATTCAAAAAAAATTATAATATCCAGATTTAGTAAAATGTGTACCGTAACTCACATTGGCCGCCAAAATAAAAATAAAATTTACTGCCGCTTTTAGGCCTATAATTAATAAATTCCATGCTATGCGCGGAAAGAGCTATTTAGAATTTAATGCATGACATTTGTGCTTATTAAAGAAAAATCCTACGATTATTTATGTTAAACCAATTAAAATTTTGTTAAATAACTAAGCATTTACTACTCAATAGACATACCGTAGTAACGGTTAATCTCCGAACAATATTTTACGATAGGCCTACAAGAAATCTTTCCTTAGTACAATACAATAGCCATTTTACCAAATATGTCGGAATTGTCGTGAAATGAACGAAAGGAACAAAGAGGAGAAAAAAATAGATAATCAGCTTACCTACCAAAGTTTATGAGTATATAAATATATATAATTATATATATAACTAATAAATACGTATAAGTTAATAAGTAAGTATATAATTAATGAGTATATAATTAATGAGTATATAATTAATGAGTATATAAAAAATCAAAAAAAAACTTATAGAAAATTTCACAACACCATTTCTCTATTTCAGTTAAACGAATTCTGCTTATTTTGAAATTTAACACAATCCTATACGGCGACTTATAATCTGACAAATTTAATATGTTTAAGATTACCTTTCGACTGTCAATTAACTGTAACTTAACCTATATAGCGCGAAGCGAGCGAAGCAAAAAGCCCGTAAATCTATATAAACAAAATAATCCTATTATTATATACAGGCAATCGAAATATAATAAAAAATCTGCTAATGAAACCCAGAAAATTTTTGATGTTCATGAAATGTTTTACTATATACTCTATATGTATATATAGCTAGAAATGCGGTACAATTTTTCGCTCAAACATTTTTAAAGACCATATAAAACGTGTATCACTGTATTTAAACTAACAATTTACTTACGTACAAATTTTTTCTATTTTAATCGCTATTATTATATCACAATTACTACTAATTTCAAAAATTTTAAACAAAAAGTAAAAAGGTAAGCTGAAACAGGCATACAGTGGAAGAGACAAAAAAAAGAAAAATTGAGTCTTCAGGCAGCACGATAATTTTCACAACTATGCCTTCTCCAACCGAATGAACGAAATTTAACGTAATAATGACTCGCAATATTGAGTCAGACAAATTTTTCTACCGACTCTGTACCGCGACTAAAAGAAATTTTGAGTCACTAGACTGCGAAAAGTAACGGAACTGGACGATGCAAAATGGAACAAAGGGAACATTTCAGAATCCAACGAACTCCCACGAAAAGAAAGGGAAAAAAATATTAAATTTTTAGGCGCGAAGTTTGTCAGGGACGCTATCAGGATGCGAAGGCGATGCGCCATCTTGAATTTATATTTACAATGAAATTTTAAGGAATGAAAATCGAAATTTGCCTGCAAACGGGGTAAACTTTGCATTTAGATATTTTAATAATCGAAATAAAATATTCATTAACGCTATTGGCTAATATACCGGGTTTGAAGAATTTTAATCGAAATACTAGCACGTGGGTAAGCCTCACAAAATATGATGTAAGACCACCGCTCGCCACCAGATGTAGTGAATACGTTTTATTATTTATTATACTTCATTATTTACTCTAATTTCTGCTCTCTGTTGCATTTCTCTTTACTCATTTCCACAATAATTTATAACGCGTGGTAGGTAGCCGAGCTAGCAGAAAACCGTTAGCCTAATGCAAGGGGGAGGGGGGGTTCATTAACACTCTTTCTCAACGCTTGTTAACACTTTATTAATTCCGAAAATGGTTTAGTTAAGTTAGGGGTATGCGAGTATGAAATTTCTATTATAATAATTTAGGTCGGAGAGGGACACACACTTAATTTTACGTTACATTTCGTCAACCTTACGCGTAACGCGCCTGCCTCAAGACTGACTCCCTCATGGGTAGTCCGCTCTTTTGGGCCCCTCTCAGGACTACCATCTCTACCCATTTTAAACAATTTAAATCTAACATACTTTTTCGTAATTTCATAATTATTAGTAAATGATTTACATTAAACATTATCTTATTTAATTAAACAGAAATTAATATTCTTAACTAAGCATTACTACACTCGCATCACCCCCTTGAAAATAAGTTTTTCATTAGAAAACTTATTAATATCGTTTAACAAATTTCATAATTTTATTCAACAAATTTATATATTTTGCAATTTTTTTTTTTTTTTTTTTTTTTCTTTAACAAATTCAAAGTTTAGAAATAGACAAGAAATAATAGATTTGACAAATTCCACACATACATTTTTTATCATATAAAAACCGAAAACTTTATAATTTTCACATTTGCATAATAACATTTCACTCTAATAATTAAATTACAACCTGTAACTAATCTATACATGCCAAAAAAAATAACAGAAAATTTTCTTACAGTGGCTACACAAATCTCAAGTTCACAATCTATTCCCGCGATTCCTCATCAACGATCGCTTTACATTTGAAACAGTTATTTGTATGGGTATACAGTTACTATCAGGGCAACATAGAAAAAAAAATAAGAAAAGGTTTACATAAAATACTGACCAAGAGCGCACATACTATTTCACGAAAAACACAACAATTGCCATAATAATCAGTACATTTATTTGCTGGACGTTGTTTAGATGACACTCCGCACGCTGACAACGGACTTCAATTTTCAATCGCAGCTCTCCTGCTCACTTCGCTAGAATGCAAGGGATTGCATCAATCAACATGCAACAGGGCAGCACGCTATAATGGTTCCGCTCTCTCTCCAATGGCGAAAAAAAAACAAGAGACGTCCAATTCTAAAAGGATCAGGGGGGGAGATATCTGAAAGCGGGACCACGCGCTGGAATTGGACGAAATTTGCAATTCTAGAAGTCGATGAAGAAACTCGCCTTGTCTCATCTCCACTTTTGTCGGTGAACGCTGCTCTTCCTACGTCCAGCTGAAAGACTCTTCTACTGGCAACAATCAAACGATGACTCCGCCGTAGGCCGTTTCCCAACGAACCTACTGTATGTCTGTATGGACAGTACAGTCGTAGGCACCCGTTCAAGCTCTCGTGGCTTGTCTACCGCGTGCTGTGACACATATTTAGCGAAGCATTCGAGCAGCGTGACCAGCTACTGCCCGAAAAATACCAGTAGACCATCTTCGATCGAAACTTTCGTGTGTCAAGACCCTCACACGTAAATTTCTCTTCTCTTCCGAAACTGTCCTGCGCCAACTGCATGCGCATTCGGTTCCTCTCTTCTCTTCCGAAACCATCCTGCGCCAAGTCCCTGCGCAGTCTGGGTTTCTCTTCTCTCTCTCTCATTGGTGATCGATCACCTATCCGGTCGACTAAACTCACTGGATGGAACTCGGATTCAACTTGGTTGACCCCAAACTGAGCCTTCGAAATTTCGAAAAAAAAAAAAGTTTATTCTAAACGTGTTTCTGTACTGCTTATCATTTCATATTTAATTTATTGAATTTTCTCGACAGTTCACTTCGAAATACTAACTACACATTTGCTCTGGCCAAATTCACGGAAAAAAATTTACACATCCCAAAATTTCGCAAAAATTTAATCAAATCTAGCTACCAATAAGGTCACTTATGGCAGTTACAGCAGAGAAGATAAAAAAAGTCATAAAACGCTAAACAAAATTGTACAGTATAAATATAAAAGCGCCCATACATAGTAACTGTTAGTATAATTTAAGAATTTTTATTGTTCAAACTATCGTCAGAAATCACATCAATACCTCTAAATACAAAAGACAACAATGAACCCCAGAAACTTCATGTCATCCATTCTCTGACAATCATGAACCCTCTTGCTTTGAGGAGGAGCACACAAAGACGCCACAAAAACGTTACTGGCTATCTAGAAGGCTCCATTTCCGAGTGTACACTTGAGTCAATGTTTCAAATGCATTAGTTAACTCCGACTGAAGGTTTAAACAATAATAATTTTCTAAACAGTTATTAAAAAGTAAAAAAAATTTAAATATTACTACCAAAAATCATGTTAATACAGTAATTCCAACTTGAAACGTCAAATTTCATATGAATTGAACTCGCAATTCGCAAATTACATCTGAGAGACAACTCTCTCCTTCAATAGAAACCCCAGTATGGTTTGCAAATCACAAAAATCTCAGTAATTTATCGTTTCCAAGTGAAACTACAAATTTTCATAGTTATACTAAATAAGAATAGATCATATGCACTAAAAAATACACGCACCTACTGTAAACAAAAACAACACATTGCATAATTAAGAGCGGTCGCTTTGTTTGTAAGCGAACCTCTATACAAATATCCCTAACCGAATGAAACTGCATTATTATCCTGACAATTTTGTAATTTTTTCTATGCAAACGCTCGAACTAAAAAAAAAGGACATTTTTCATTTCTAATACCCAAATTAAAATATCAAATTAAAACATCCTTTTCAGAATACAATCTAAATTTGAACTAAAAATTTTACCATTGTCATTGAACTAGAAATAAAAATAAAAATCGGCCTACCTATACAAATAAAATTGATTATTGAATGAATTTATAAAACGTAAAGAAAATATATATGAAAAGAATTTTCTACACAAATTTCTGTAATTCAAAAAAAATTATAATATCCAGATTTAGTAAAATGTGTACCGTAACTCACATTGGCCGCCAAAATAAAAATAAAATTTACTGCCGCTTTTAGGCCTATAATTAATAAATTCCATGCTATGCGCGGAAAGAGCTATTTAGAATTTAATGCATAACATTTGTGCTTATTAAAGAAAAATCCTACGATTATTTATGTTAAACCAATTAAAATTTTGTTAAATAACTAAGCATTTACTACTCAATAGACATACCGTAGTAACGGTTAATCTCCGAACAGTATTTTACGATAGGCCTACAAGAAATCTTTCCTTAGTACAATACAATAGCCATTTTACCAAATATGTCGGAATTGTCGTGAAATGAACGAAAGGAACAAAGAGGAGAAAAAAATAGATAATCAGCTTACCTACCAAAGTTTATGAGTATATAAATATATATAATTATATATATAACTAATAAATACGTATAAGTTAATAAGTAAGTATATAATTAATGAGTATATAATTAATGAGTATATAATTAATGAGTATATAAAAAAAAAAAAACTTATAGAAAATTTCACAACACCATTTCTCTATTTCAGTTAAACGAATTCTGCTTATTTTGAAATTTAACACAATCCTATACGGCGACTTATAATCTGACAAATTTAATATGTTTAAGATTACCTTTCGACTGTCAATTAACTGTAACTTAACCTATATAGCGCGAAGCGAGCGAAGCAAAAAGCCCGTAAATCTATATAAAACAAAATAATCCTATTATTATATACAGGCAATCGAAATATAATAAAAAATCTGCTAATGAAACCCAGAAAATTTTTGATGTTCATGAAATGTTTTACTATATACTCTATATGTATATATAGCTAGAAATGCGGTACAATTTTTCGCTCAAACATTTTTAAAGACCATATAAAACGTGTATCACTGTATTTAAACTAACAATTTACTTACGTACAAATTTTTTCTATATTAATCGCTATTATTATATCACAATTACTACTAATTTCAAAAATTTTAAACAAAAAGTAAAAAGGTAAGCTGAAACAGGCATACAGTGGAAGAGACGAAAAAAAAGAAAAATTGAGTCTTCAGGCAGCACGATAATTTTCACAACTATGCCCTCTCCAACCGAATGAACGAAATTTAACGTAATAATGACTCGCAATATTGAGTCAGACAAATTTTTCTACCGACTCTGTACCGCGACTAAAAGAAATTTTGAGTCACTAGACTGCGAAAAGTAACGGAACTGGACGATGCAAAATGGAACAAAGGGAACATTTCAGAATCCAACGAACTCCCACGAAAAGAAAGGGAAAAAAAATATTAAATTTTTAGGCGCGAAGTTTGTCAGGGACGCTATCAGGATGCGAAGGCGATGCGCCATCTTGAATTTATATTTACAATGAAATTTTAAGGAATGAAAATCGAAATTTGCCTGCAAACGGGGTAAACTTTGCATTTAGATATTTTAATAATCGAAATAAAATATTCATTAACGCTATTGGCTAATATACCGGGTTTGAAGAATTTTAATCGAAATACTAGCACGTGGGTAAGCCTCACAAAATATGATGTAAGACCACCGCTCGCCACCAGATGTAGTGAATACGTTTTATTATTTATTATACTTCATTATTTACTCTAATTTCTGCTCTCTGTTGCATTTCTCTTTACTCATTTCCACAATAATTTATAACGCGTGGTAGGTAGCCGAGCTAGCAGAAAACCGTTAGCCTAATGCAAGGGGGAGGGGGGGTTCATTAACACTCTTTTCAACGCTTGTTAACACTTTATTAATTCCGAAAATGGTTTAGTTAAGTTAGGGGTATGCGAGTATGAAATTTCTATTATAATAATTTAGGTCGGAGAGGGACACACACTTAATTTTACGTTACATTTCGTCAACCTTACGCGTAACGCGCCTGCCTCAAGACTGACTCCCTCATGGGTAGTCCGCTCTTTTGGGCCCCTCTCAGGACTACCATCTCTACCCATTTTAAACAATTTAAATCTAACATACTTTTTCGTAATTTCATAATTATTAGTAAATGATTTACATTAAACATTATCTATTTAATTAAACAGAAATTAATATTCTTAACTAAGCATTACTACACTAGGCATATTTTATAATGTTTTATCTCTCCTGAAAATCTTCACACTGCGGGGCGCTGTTCGAGAGAAACATATGTTCATATTCAGGCTTTTTATTTAACAGACGATACTCATCTCTAAAATCTGTTAAAAACTCGCATAACCCTTTAGCCACAACCTCACTACAAACCTCATCATGATATATATTAATGTAGTGGTAAAAATACTTAAGATTGCCCATGATAACGAGATTCACATTTTCAGTCGTAGGGTATGAGTAATCGACATGGTGTAGCATGATATAATACCGTTTATCAACCACTCATCCACAAGGCTCACTATCCATACTGCTGCTTCTCTTCTGCACGCGTGTTTCTTTTACCACGGTATATATGAGACTTTATAAAGCTTAGTTCTACAACATACTTCAGTACATCGTCTGTACTGCGAAATCCTACAACCCCCTCGCCAGAATATCCGTAGAGTATTTGAATAGCCTGACCTTTCGCACGATTCAATGCTTCCTTAAAAGAGTCAAAGGAGGCTGGGATAGGGAGTTTTTCAGTATCCACTACATCTACGCCCTTTACTGAATACCACTTCATAAATGTTGAACACGCGATATTAAAGGTGGCCATTTTCTTCTACGCGGGAGAGAATACACGTCTGAGCTCAAGGGTATACAGAGGTCAACTGAGAACGCGGGGACAGAGGTCTGCTCAGGCTACGGCGAATCACGTCCCCAGTCTTACAGTGGGCGGGGCATAACTTTACTGTACACACGCACACACGCAAAGTGAAACACAAGTCGATGCACGATTTATTTAATAAACGAAATAACCAGCATGTATATATTTAGAAACACGTGCAATAAATAAGTTAACAATAGGCACATAAAAGAATGTTCACAATACATATTAAGTTACAAATACGTGTGACGAATAAGTTAGCATTAGACCCATCAAAGATTATGGTAACCAAAGGGTACGGTGTCATAGGTACCAGGTAACTGGTAACGTTTCCTATAGGTGTTACGGCACACTTTCGTACCCCTAAGTTCCTTCACACACCCCAGTTTCTGCGCCCGAAAATTGTGGGTGCCTACAATTAGTTGGGGAGGCCGTTCGCCCTCATCATCGTCCAAACACACTAGATCCTTCAGCGAATCAAAGTTAACGACCTGTCGATTCGCTTGGTTAAGCGTGATACCCTTTGCCTTCACGATATATTTCGTTTCATTCCCTATCCTTACCCGTACCCCATAAGGTTTAGGTCCTGTTGAGACAAAAGAGTCGGCGTATGCGTTGTCCCCATACTCATCCTTGATCTCATCAGTGAGCTCGCCGAGGAATTCACCAATAGCAGGCATGTATTCACCCTCCATCGCTGTGAATATCACGCTATCTGTATCGGCATACAAGACTCTCTGCCCAAGAGAATGCAATAGACCCCAAAGTTTGATGCGGGCGTACGCTGTTGTGAAGCTGGCTGCAGGAATGTTTGTAACCCTTGAGGTATCTGTGGCCAATTCAGTGTTGTACTTTATTATGTATTACCTACATTCACGATTTCCATGAATTCTTTATCGGGTGCGTTGGCATAATCCCAGACTTCGCTATAACTTTGTCAAATGAACGTTTCCCTTGCCAGTATTCTGTGCAAATTTTCCCCATAGACTGTTTAGACACAACTTTGCACTAAAGCGCTTGCCAGGATTCTTTACAATTTGGGCGCGATCAAGTTGTATACCTTCGTGGTCGCGGTAACGTTGAATATAGGCAGACTTTTCATCTTCGGTGTCAACTCCTCGCGGATACCCTGATGCCTCAACCTTATCCTTCAAAAATGCGTTTATATACGGTGTGAAAAGGTTGGGTAGCTTCTGAAACCTCCAAACCTCATGTATCTTCAGTATTCTATACCCATGGCGTACGGCTAGGGACAGCTCAGGACTTGTATATACGCCTCTGATCTTACGCTGGTGGGGTGTATGGTTACAATTACCGTTATTCTCTTCCGCACACTTCACGCACAGGGGAAACATGAGCTTATGGTCAATGACGACGGGTAAGATCGGCATCCATAATTCGCGAGGGGCGAGCACGTCTACGAAAGAGAGCCCAAAGTAGCGATCATTCAAATTTCTTGAAAATTCACTGATGGAGGGCAGGTTAGGCCCCACTATTTTTTCAGGAGCGCCCACGGGGTACGGGTTGTTCTTCATCACGTATGGGTATAAAGAACAGAAGTCGTAGTAGTGAAGTTTCACGCCTCCGTAGGTGGAAAGTATAGCTTGAAGGGATTTGTGCGTCCACCGAACAAGCTATCACCGCATTTGAGAGGATCCAGTACCATTGAACGTTTGATGGCTCTTATCTCCTCACGATACTGCTCATCGGTTTCCATCCGTGCATCATATTCATGCTCCCACAAGATTCTGTGTGTGAACCGGGCACCTATAAGTTGATCACGGGTGCGCGTCCACGCACGGCAGTCGGCAGGAGATCTACCGTGGATATCTCCGGTGATTCCACACTCAGGACGGGGGCATCCATGCCACCAGCAACCGTTAAAAGAGTACACAGTCTTCTCACGAGTGGCACGGTTTTCACTTAGTCCATCAACCCAAAAAACACGACCATTAATCTTAATGGGTACTTCACCCGTGTTGCGGGCGTGCTTTATGTATACACCTGTCTGTTGCTGTAGGTGTGTGAGCCAGTAAATAGCCTTGTGGCCGTAACTGCGGGGGTTGTTTCTGTGAATAATGGTTAAGGTGGCTTTAGGCATGAAGTTATTCTTGAACACCGTAAAGCATAGTGAAGCGATGGTGGTTGCGACTTGCAGCGGATCGCATTTGAAACGGACTATGTACATTCTTCTAAAGGCTTGGAAACATACTCTAAGCACGCGCACATCATTCACGCAATAACGTTCACACTCAGCAGCTATATTATAAGGATTACATTCATTAAAACTACCGTAGTATCGATCAAAGTCTTCGCGCTCATCTACACTCATACAATCATAGTTAAAATAATGTTTGGGTGGAGGTAGACCTACATAGTTTAAAGTCTCGCTAGTGAGGAAAGTGTAAGGGAAGTAGCCTTTTGATACTTCAGCTGCTACCCCCATCACCTTGGGTAGCTTTGCTAATTTACAAGGCGTGAATAATAAAGTATCTTTAAATTGCACATTACCTCTTATTTGCATCTGTATAAGTTTGTTTCCTCTTTTCAAGGGATCACCCGTGAATATCTCGGATGATTCGTGCTCGAGCAGCTCCTTATAAAGGAACTGTGTGTCAAATTTTGCCCCGTTATGGGCAAGAATATACACAGTCATTTTTTTGAACTTGTCGGCTAACTTGACAATATAGGACACAAATAGTTTCACAGGGAATCTCCTGCAGACACTTAAAAACGTTTGTCCGTTTACCACATTTGGGGCACTCGTCACACTCGATCTCCATACACTCGTTGCAGATAGTCTGGCTCACAAGTAAATGTGGAACTACTCTTTGGTTTCGGTGTTCGTATATGTTTCTATATCGTAGTATACAGTTATACAAGGTTTGTTTTTAGGCTTTGCGTCTTTCATATAACATACATGTTTTACGCCATCCGCCTTATATTTCTCATGGCATGTAGAACAGTGAATTTCGTCACATTTATGCTCAAACTTTCCCCAATTATTCATGTGAAACATGCCACATTCACAGATTCTCATTTTCCTGCACGTGCCATTTGATTTATGGAGTTCAAAACAGTTATTATTGAAAAATGTGCGTCTACACACATTACAATC
Organism: Bathynomus jamesi; assembly: GCA_023014485.1. Lineage (NCBI taxonomy): Eukaryota > Metazoa > Arthropoda > Malacostraca > Isopoda > Cirolanidae > Bathynomus > Bathynomus jamesi. Next base: position 1,291,361 of record JAJOZX010000563.1, read on the forward strand.
CCTCTTCTCAGCTTCAACTACACGGCTTTCACATTTGGGGCTTTTACACTGCTCACATACCATGTGGCAGTCTTTACAATGTTTTACTATATCATCTGCAAACTCGAGACACCCCTTACACAAATCATGATGTCGCCCATATTTTCGACTTTTATCATAACTCGCGTAAAGCCACCTTATATTACGGATGGGGAGCTACGTTGTACCTGACAGTCCTAAAATAAGTAGGAGTCTTGTATGATCTCTCATACTGCTTTTAAAAACATATACAGTCCTACGACTATCATCCAGCCAAAAACCACTATACGGGCATTCATTTCCTGTTCAACCCTTCTCAGCTCTTCAGGACCCATATTACAGTCAAATTCAAGTTCAAAGTCTACAGCTAGTTTACGGGCACGCTCCACGATCGTGGGCAGCCAAATTTTTTGGGTCGGTGTATTTAGCACAGTAAACATACGTGCTAGGACTAATGCTATAAACGATCGACGTTTATATGCCGTCTATAAATAGTCTGAGAATTGAAGTTAAGAGTGTAAGGTGTGGCACTATGACCCGCAGCACGGAATACACGGTCAATATTTACCGTGAAGTTGTCCATATTGAATGCTATACTACTTTGGGCGGCTTGCATTATACGCGCTAATATATATTCTACATCCTCAGCAGCCAAACGTGTAAATGGCACTACCATCCAAAAATCATGTACATCGTTATCATCTGATCCGAAACCGAAGGATAGACTCGTCCTGACTTCACGCTCGTCGCGGTTCTGAAGGGTAAACTCTACAATGCGCTCTACAATACAACGCGACGTAGCCTGCGCTCAATTCCATTGCTATACAGGGTTCTAGGGTCAACCCTGACTATATACCGATTTCTAGTCAAGGCTGGGGTAGGGATTGCGGAGCGCAGCAACTCAAATGTTATATCATCCTCAACAGAGCGAGTCACCGCTGAGGAAGATGGACGAGTGCTTATATTTGACGATGTGGGGATTGCGCCGTAAGACGTTGAGGGCTGGGGGTCTATTACAGCAGACTCTACAGAGGAAGCTGATGTAGGGTTGGCAGCGTAAGACGTTGAGGGTTGGGGTTGTACCGCGGATTGTCCATCAACCAGCGCGTATTTCGCGCGCTTTATACCTGATGTGGAGGACTCTTCAGCGTGTTGCCGCTTTGAGCGTGCCGCCGTTGAGGGTATGGGCCCTGTAGATGCACGGCCAATGGATTCCCCCGTGATGTCGATGATGGTGGGGTGTACATCGTCGTCATTCACGGTTCTGTGGAAGAAGAAAACAAAATATAAGGAGCAGAACTCGTTATTTGTGATATTCTGTAAATGAGTCACTCAGGGGTGTGACGTGTTAGAAATGGATGCTGTAGAAAAATTCAGATTCACTAGCCCATCCACATGTATTATATCTGGACCTACAGGATGTGGTAAAACGGTGTTTATGCTTAAAATTATTAAAGAAAAGGGTGAAATGTTCTCAAAATTTGTGCATAAAGTTATATGGTGCTATTCGACATACCAATCAGTGTTCAACGAGTATCAGGACGATGTTTTGTTCCATAAGGGGGTCTATGACGTTAATTCACTAAAGGGAAATGAACATCCAGTCATCGTAATTGATGACCTCATGTTGGAGGTGGATAAAACGTTTGCCGAGACATTTACAGTATTCTCCCATCACCTTAACATAAGCGTGTTCTTCATCAATCAGAATCTATTTTTAAAAAATAGATACATGTGTGATGTATCGTTAAATACGCAATATCTAGTCTTATTCGCTCAACGTAGAGATGTGTCACAAATTGGGGTATTAGCCAGTCAAATGTTTCCGAGTCAGCGTAAAACAGTCGCTAAAGCAACTAAAACACTGATGTTGAAAGAAAACAGGATTCCAGGCTATTTTTGTACGGACATGGGGAAAGAATTTATAGGGCGTGCTTTTCAGAACATGTCAGAGTTTAATATCAGCTATTACACTTCCAATTCTATACATAAAGCATCTTTAGCTGAAAGTGTTCAGCGTACCATAAAGGAACGCATGCACCGTTATTTTACACATAAAAGCACGCTCAGATATATAAACGTTCTCGATTCATTGGCTTACTACAACCGCTCACACCACCGTACGATCGGTACAACGCCTACGATGTTTTAGAAAGAGGCAGGCGACCGAGAAGTGATGGACACCACACCACGCCACCACAATCTGTGCGTTTCAAAATCAATGATTATGTAAGGTTGTCACGTTCGGGAAATAATTCGCGAAGGGTTTTGAGCAAGGATGGACACGCGAGATTTTTAAAGTTAGAGCTATGAGGCCTAAAGGCGAGATAATGATGTATTACGTTGAAGATTTGAATGGGGAAGAAATCGGGGGGTTTTACCGCGAGGAACTTCAGAAAGTGGCATTTAATTTAGGAAAAAACGTGTTTAAAATTGAGAAAATTTTAGGGAGCAAAGGCGCAGGAAAGAAGATGTACCTGGTGAAGTGGTTAGGTATCCAGAAAGCTTCAATACCTATATAAAAGCCGATGCAGTCATGAAGCTTAATTAGTATGCAGCATGGCTCCCAACCATTTCTACGTCACACTCCCGTCCTCCTCATCCCTGTCTATGCACCCTAACAACACATTAGCCAACTTTGTAACAGAACTCCATGGGCCCATTGATTTGGGTCGTGATTCGTATGAGGTGGGGTATGTGAAATTCAGCTGGACACCGTCTTTTAAATATTGATTATAAAGACGCCGTTTTTACAATTCTTAGAAACTGTGACGAGTGCGCCAAAGCCGGCGGGGTAACTCGGGACGAAACTATACGCATCGCCCGGACTAAGGTCGCACAGTTTTTCAGTACAACTGTGACACTAGGCCCGGGTCGCTATGGTTCGGTTGAGATGTTGTGAGAGACTTAAACATATGTTTAAAAAAACTCGCACCTTACGAATGATTTAATATACGAAATCGTAAACAGAGGAGGCGCTGCACATACTCTAATGCTAAAATCAAAGGCTAATAGAAATCTTAAAGACGGAAGAGTGTTCAAAATTATAACCAAGGGGCGTTATCGAGCAGCCTTCCAAAGAGACACCTATCACGTGGTACCGGATGACTTGTCCCGCTTAATGTACCAGCTGAAGATGGAGAAAATGGCTGAAGGCCCTGAGCCGCCAGAAATGTGCTATATTTATAGCAATATAGTAGAACACCAATTTGTTGGGGACACCCAGGCCCGCCTGGTACGCATTGCACACATCCCCAACCATAGAGGCAGGGGTTTGAGTATTACATATGACAGGCCCCATTATGTGAATGTCGCAACTAATCTAATAACTAATATCTCAATATATATAAGAACGGTGGAGGGTAAAAATTTCCCATTCGGTGACGGGAGCTTGACAGTGAAGCTGCACTTTCGCCGCACTGAGTTATAATGGTCAGAAAACCATTCACGGTGTACCGGGGTGTGAGATATCAGCGCGGCAGCGGCCTTGGGGCCATTTTTTCATCCATACTGCGCACAGCTGTACCACTATTGAAGAGGGGGGCCAGGTACCTTGGTAGGAAGGCCTTACAAACAGGATTTAACGCGGCAGAAGAAATGCTCGGAGGTACTAAACCTAAAGAAGCTCAAAAAAACATTTAAGGCGTACGGGATGAAATCATCAAAGATGCGAAGAGGAAAATGCGTGGCGGAGGAAAGAAGAAGAAGAAGGGGTTGCCAACACATGATGTAAAGAAGAGGGCTGCTAGGAAGAAGAAGGGAGTGCCATCACGTGTGTAAAGAAGAAGAAGAGAGCTGTTATGAAGAAGGAATCACGTGGTGTTAAACGTAAAAGGGTGCCAAAAAGGAAGTGTTCTAAGCGTATGAAACCTATGGTGATCATTTTTTTAACTGATATAAACTGAGGAAGCTAGTCTCACGAATCATAGATTGTTTAACAGTCGTCGCGGGAGGTGGCACTGTTTCTAACTCACCATGGCACGTTTCATTCATCCTTGCAGTTCACAGTGCTGTAAATCGGAGCTGTCCCTCTTTGACATGCCTCCAACTCAAGTATCTATTGAGCACAGTGACTTTATTACAATTAACCCTTTAAACACGATTAGTTCACCCAGTGCCCCTATAGAATTCGTGATACCCAGCTCAGGCCAATACTTTTTTGATTCGGGCTGTATGAACATGTATAATAAACTACACATAGCTCATTCTGACGGAACGGACTGCGATGATAATTATGCTGCGTACCCCGAAACAAACTTTCTGCACACCATATTCAGCCAGTGTGACGTATATTTAAATCAGACTAACATCTCGGCATGCACGGGGTATTACCACCTACGATCGTATCTGGAAAATGTCCTCAACTTTTGAAAAAAAGCGAAGGATACCTTTTTATCTGCCGAGGGGTATTACCACACTAAAGATGAAGGTGGAATAAAGGATAAATTTAAAAATTCTAAAAAAAAGATATATGAATGTTTTGGACGCTTGCACACGGACTTTACATTCAAGGAGAAGTTACTTATGAACCGTGTTGATATGAAATTGAAACTTACCCGCACGAGCCCTGAGATCTGTATAAATCTGGGCGCTGACCAAGAAGAAGGCGCGAAACCTGTTGTGATCCATATCATGGAGGCATATTTGCATATACGCCGAGTGAAGTTAAGTTCCGCGAAACATATAGAAATTGAGAAAGAACTGTTACACACCACAGTGAAATACCCAATTAACAGGGTACAGATCAAACTGTACACGATCCCCACAGGATTGGCATCGAAACAGATAGAAAATATCGCTCGTGGAGTACTGCCTAAAAGGATTTTAATTGGGATGCAAGACCACGTTTCGACGAATGGGGATTATAAAAAGAGTGCCTTGAAGTTTGAAAATTTTGGACTTAAAAATATCACTTTATATATCAATGGCGTCGCATTGGGTGGGACAATGAATATGGATTACTCGTCAGATGTGTTCCCGCTCTGCGCGAGAGCATACAGCGATTTAGCCCATAACACAGTGGTGTGTGACGAACTCGGAATCCGCCTAACACAGAAAGAATTTGTGGAACAGTTTAACATTTGTTCATTTGACCTTACGCCTGACTTAACCGCGGGGGTAAACACCCATTTAAATGCCCAGCAGACCGGTACGGTGGCAGTACGTTTGGATTTCGCCAAGGCTACAGACGCGCCTATTAGTGTACTAATGTATCTAGAAACACAGGCCCTAATAGAGATGGATCGTTTCCGGAATATAAGCACAGATTTTTAAAATGGACGCAAATACCCTCAAGAGAGTGGTGAAACGTGACTGTTTCGCGCGTTCCAAATTTATCGGGGTTTTTGCAAAGAATGAAATATTGATGCCATCTATCACGAGAAGCTGGCACGGTGCAATCGTTAACACCGACATTGTGGGTGGCGAGAGAATTCACTGGTTTGCTCTTTATTTTAAAACTAATGAAAGACTATACCACTTCGATTCACTCGGGCTCCCCCCATGGAACGACTCGACAATCGTAAATTTTATCGCGCAATTACGTGTGCCTGAGGTAATTTAGGCCCCATATCAACTTCAAAGCCTTTACAGTGAAACATGTGGGCTATATTGTATCTTGTTTCTCTTGCATATGTCTCGCGGGAAGGGATTTATGAATTTTTTAAATTTATTCGATTTGTGTGACAAATATGAACGATAAATATGTACGTAGACATATAAAAAAAATTCCCACATTTTGCAACCCCTGTAAGCCCTATATTCTGCAAATCTGTATATACAGTTGTAACAATAAAGAATTGGGCGCTGCCCCTTTTTGTACATGTTTAATAAATGAAAATAATGTGTTTTGTTAATATCCTAAAAAGTACTTACATAATCTCTGCGGTGATAGAGCAATCGGATGAGTTGTTGTGCGACAACACCATGACATCTGGCCCACTAACTGTTGTGGATACCACTTTGTCCGCCACCCTTTCTCCAAAAGTATTTATAAGCTCTTCTAACCCCGTCTCGGCCCTCTAAAATAAAGATAAAATTATTTTTAAAAACGAATGCACTTCTTAAAACTAGCTGTACAAGAAATATAAACAAGCCGTATATATATATATATATATATATATATCCGGAAATAACGATGAAGGAAGCAGAGAATAACTAAAAATGTTTTACAACTATAGCTGCCATTTATGAGTTATTTCCGATTGAAACGTTATAAACGAGAACAAGTAGTGGAATAAGACAGCCAATTATAATTGAGAAGTAACACAAAGGAATATTCAAAGCGGTGAATAAGACATCTCGTCAATGTTTACGTGCTATATATATATATATATATATATATCAGAGAATGAAAATCAAATTTGAAAACGCGCTTATTTCAATTTGCCTATAAATAAAAACACTTACAGCATCTCCTCCTCTAATCCGGCACTCATCCTGTCCCGATACCACGACGTCTGAATCATGGGGATGGATGGGGGTGGTGCCGCCATTTCGTCAAAAGTCGCTATAACGCGTCCTAACTCGGATTCACTCCTGAAGGTAAAATAAATGTCATGAAGCTGGCTGCGAACAACACGTTTCGGGAAAAATAGTATTAATCAAAACTAATAAATAAATGAGATTTGTTTGCGTTGAGAGAACCTGTCCACGGTTAGGTTAAATTGAAATTATTTCGCTGTAATTTGACGAGAAATACACACAATGAACACAGATTTAAAATTAAAACTGTCGAGAGTTGATATATATATATATATATATATATATATATATATATATATATATATATATATACTGAATATATGGGCACAAATATAATTAAACACGACTTCCAAAAGACTTATTACAACGTTACAAATTACTTACATTTCACAGGATTCTTGAATGAGGGTTTGGTCCACTGCTCCATTAATTTCATCAAAGTTCTGTGAGAGAAAAGTCTGTTCTGGTCTATTGCACTGAATAATAGGCGTGTGGCTTGGTTGTAATAATCGTTATCACCAATAAGGTCAGGTGAATCATAAAGCTCAGCCATGATTCGTATGATACAATAAGTAACGTGAAACTGGCTCTAAGCGACGAGGTGCCCCATTTATAAGGGTACGCCCTCCTACAAGCGGAGAGCCTTGTTTCCTATTGGGTCACTGGACTAGGGGTGTTGTTTTAGGACTTGTGGCGGTCATTTTCGGGCAATTGAGAGCATATCACCTTTTCAAAGACAATCATTGGTTGTCCCACGAAAGGTAGGGCGTGGTTTAGGCATATACATGTTGAAAAACAAGCTCTTTCAAGTATTCCTGGACGGTGATTGGTACACCGCCGTCAAAACCTGGGTGGAGCTTCATACCCTTTGTTGGAAATACTCGATCAAACGGGTATAACGGAATCTCGAAATTTTTTTTTATTTCCACAATGATCTCACCTTTATCGGCCCACTGTATGTTGGGGTCCCCAACAATGAACTCTTTTCGGTGAGATGATGTGAAAGCGTGAGCAATCATTCCCTGACGAGATGTATTTCTGATTCCACGTTAAACTGTAGGTCTAGTGTGGTGTGAAAACCTTAATCTTTGTCAAAACGAGTAATTCGGTGGGTTGATGTGAAAGAGATGGCAATCATTCCCTGACGAGATGTATTTCTAATTCCATGTTAAACTGTAGGTCTAATGCGAGTGAAAACCTTAATCTTTGTCAAAATGAGCAATTCGGTGGGTTGATGTGAAAGAGATGGCAATCATTCCCTGTCGAGGTGTATTTCTGATTCCATGTTAAACTGTAGGTCTAATGCGGTGTGAAACGCAAACTGGCAGTTCAGCCTTCTATTGGCTGATGAATTAAATACATTGCGCTATCTGGCAACTCAGCCTTCTATTGGCTGATGAATTAAATACATGGCGTTATCTGGCAACTCAGCCAACTGGCTGTTTGGGACTATAAAAGGCGGTGAATGGCAGAAGACTCCCATATGAGCTCGGGCAGCCGCCCGAGCAAGGACCTCTGGTCCTTTCTTTTTAATGGCCCTTTGGGTGGTGAGGAAACCCCTTCCTTCCCATAGAGGCCTCCTCTTAGGTTAGGTACACCCCTTTGGGGGGCTCAGCTTAGGGGAGAACTCCGCCTCCAAGTTGCATACCCCTCTTTCTCTCTTCCTCTCTTTCTCTCTTCCTCTCTTGCTATCTCTTCCTTTCTGCCCCTTAGTGGGGAATAGCTTGGGGGAGAACTCCGCCTCCAAGTTGCATGCCCCTTACAACCCCATTTTGGGGTTGGCAACAAAGATTGGCACTCTCTCTCTTTCTGGCCCTTTGGGGGGAATAGCTTGGGGGAGATCTCTGCCTCCAAGTCGCATGCCCCTTGCAACCCAATTTGGGGTTGGCAACAAAGGCCTGTCCTCTCTCTCTCTTTCTTTTTTTTCCCAACAAAGGGGGCGTGGCTTAGCAACAAAGGGGGATGGGGGAGGTGGCACTCTTGCAACAAAGGGGTGTGTGCCACTCTTGCAACAAAGGGGGGGGGGTGCCACTCTTGCAACAAAGGGGGTGGGGATTGGTTACATTGCACCATTACGTAATATTACGTCATCATGCAACATTACGTAACATTTCTGCACTCTCCCCTTTTGTGGGCATACTACTCCCCCTCACTAGCAACACATACTGTACACACTGGGGAAAAGAAAAACAACTGTCATCAGACCACCTGCCCATCATCATTATAACACGTTCTACACTCTGCCCCAACAGCTTTAGCCACACTTACAGAAATTACAAGAAAGCTGATTGGGAACAGTTGAAAATACAGACTGAGGAACAATTCACCACATTAAACAGCACACCCATCATAAACATCAATACAACACTCAAGAAATTTAATCAGATCATCACTAATGCAAACAAATACATACCCAAGGGCAACATTAGGAAATACAACCCAAATTACACTAGAGAAATAGCCCACCTCATAAGGCAAAGTAACAACCTCAAACATAACACACAAACACCACACACAGAAGCCATAAAACAGCAGATACAACAGCTCAACACAGAAATAAACAACAAACTCAAAGAAAAACAAACAGAAACATTTAGGGAATTCATAACAACACTAAACCACTCCACAGATACATCCAGGTTATACAAGGCTATAAACAGCATTACCCACTCTAACAGCGGCATTCACACCTCACACGCGGCTATCTGTCGCAGCCAAAATAATATTCCAACATGTACACAACAAGCTAACATTCTAGTTAATCACAGCGCAAAGATAAGTCACTTAAACAGAGACAACAACCAGAAACACGCAGACAGACAAACAGCCAGACACAAGAAAACTTACAGACTCGACACGAACACTACACCCTTCAATACAGACCAAACCACCAACATCATCAAAAACATTAAGAATTCGAAGGCTACTGGACCAGACAACATATCCAACATACACCTTAAACACTTGGGCCCACAGGGAATACTAGCTCTCAAGGGCAACATTAGGAAATACAACCCAAATTACACTAGAGAAATAGCCCACCTCATAAGGCAAAGTAACAACCTCAAACATAACACACACACACACACACACAGAAGCCATAAAACAGCAGATACAACAGCTCAACACAGAAATAAACAACAAACTCAAAGAAAAACAAACAGAAACATTTAGGGAATTCATAACAACACTAAACCACTCCACAGATACATCCAGGTTATACAAGGCTATAAACAGCATTACCCACTCTAACAGCGGCATTCACACCTCACACGCGGCTATCTGTCGCAGCCAAAATAATATTCCAACATGTACACAACAAGCTAACATTCTAGTTAATCACAGCGCAAAGATAAGTCACTTAAACAGAGACAACAACCAGAAACACGCAGACAGACAAACAGCCAGACACAAGAAAACTTACAGACTCGACACGAACACTACACCCTTCAATACAGACCAAACCACCAACATCATCAAAAACATTAAGAATTCGAAGGCTACTGGGCCAGACAACATATCCAACATACACCTTAAACACTTGGGCCCACAGGGAATACTAGCTCTCACAAACATCATCACATATTCATACCAACACTTTATTATTCCTGACATATGGAAACAAGGTAAAATTATTACACTACTGAAACCAAACAAAAATCCAACAGAACCAGCTTCCTATAGACCCATTACTTTACTATGCACACCTTCCAAAGTAACAGAAAGACTAATCTTACAAATCACCAACCCACACATACCACTATTGCCTACTCAACATGGATTCAGACATCACCACTCAACCACATTACTCACTAACCTCACGCAGCACATCATGGATGGTATCAACTCCAAACGACCAGCTCAACGTACACTATTAGCAACAATAGACATTAATAAAGCACTTGATGCTATCCCACGCTTCCCTCTCATAAACAAAATACTCAACACAAACATGCACAATAACACCAAAAGGTGGCTGAGCAACTATCTTTCAGGAAGATACTCACATGTCACATTTAATGGTAAGTCATCCAAAAACAAGCTTTTTCCGAACGGGGTCCCTCAAGGCTCTGTTCTCTCACCAACACTTCAACTTATACATGCATGACATTCCAACACCCATATATAACCAGCTTACCTTATCATCATATGCAAATGACATCACTCTAACATCCACCCACAACAACATCGAAACCGCTACAAATAACCTACAAACATACATAAACAGTATACAAGACAGGCTCACACACAATAGACTCAAAGTAGCGCCCACAAAATCAACCATCACCTTGCTAACAAGCAACACAAAAGAACACCAGATAACTCCACAGATTACACTAAACAACACCAACATTCCGCACACTCACAGGACTAAAATACTTGGGTCACACACAACACATCATTATCTTTTGCAAACCACATTTAGGACATTAAAATAAATGTACGTCAAGACTTAACACGCTTAGGGTACTAACAGGCACAAACTTTGGACACCAGCAGGAAACAACATCACTCGTATACAAACAATATATTCGCTTAGTTATGGACTATGCTAGCCCATGCTTGGCACCCATTATATCAAACACATACTTAAATACCTTAAAGACAATACAAAACAACGCACTTCGTATCATTACAGGATGTACCCAAACAACACCAATAGAACACCTGCACACAGAAACAAAAATACTGAAAGTTAAGGAATATTAGACATGAAGGGAACACAATTCATGGCAGCAGCGACAACTAACCCACAACACTCTTGCCACTACATGTACAATCATGCACCGATACCTCGCACCACTAAGGCAACACCAGACACACATTATAACCAAATACTCCATTCCATACCACGTCCACAGACATCACACAGTACAGAAAAACACACACACAAACACACACACACACACACATACACACACCTAACCCACAAGGCACTGATACAACTCGGTCCGAATGCGGTCCTAGGCGCGAAGCCGCCACCCATTAACAGGTCAGAGATCAGCCTGAACAGATCGGATCGAGTTAAGTTAACACGATTCCGATGTGGACATCACCCCAACTTACAGACATAAACACAGACTAGACAACTCCACAGACGACACCTGCCACCTGTACCAGGACACACCACAAACAATTGAACACATTATGACAGACTGTACCGCTCTAGCACAACATAGAACACAACATCACTAGTGGGCTGAACCTCTGGTCCACTCCGGAGAGGGCGATCTTTTACCTGCGTGCCGCCGGCTTGGTCGATCAGGGTGGGCTGATCGACTAACCAACAACAACGACAACAACTCAAGTAGGGCCGATGGCGAGTTAGTCTGTTCAGGTAGCGCCGCTGGCAACCGAATCTATTGGGGTCGGGAGGTTCCTATTATTAAGCTAGTGCATTTTTTTAATTATTGTGGCAGCAATAATATACTGGATAGAAAATTATAAGCTCTTTCCCCTCCCTCCGCTCCCTCCCCTCCCAGAAAAACGTTGAAGAAAGTACCTTGATCCTGGAAAAGTAGCCAAGGAAATTTTATAGAAAAGAGGAAAATGGAGAAATTAGCTTTACAATTGTGCTATGCACACATAGAAATCATATACTAGATAGTACCGTTGTATAAACTAACATATATTTGTAGTGATCGTATATCAACTACTTGGTATCGTCACAGAAATTTCGAACCATATGTTTTGATTTTATTCAAAATATTTACAGCTTTAATTACTGAATTATCGGTCCAACAAAGACCCCATGGCCCACTCCAGGATAGCTCCAAAAAGATTAAGAGATGAAAAGGTCAAACTCCCCTTATATACCTGCAAACAATCAAGCAGAAACAGAAGTAAAGCTCTTCTTCTTCTCTTCGCGTGGCCACTGCCGGCAAAGTGATGAATTGCTACTACAGGAATGAGGTTGAAACATGAATTGAAAAGGGAAATCAGATCTTCCACACCTTGCCTGCACCCATTATGTGCACCTGTTATCCAGTAGAAAGGAAAGAGAGAAAAAATAGTGATAGCAGAAACGCAACTCGTCCTAACCGAATCCATGCCATAGATTTTTAGAAGTAGAAGAATTTTTGGTACTTACATATTATCGGGACTACCAAACTGTTTATTATGTATTTTTGCTCTCGTCATTTTCGTTTAAACTAACGAAAATATCACAACTTAACCTAACCAATCATCATGGGTGTACAGTTGACCTAACCTGGCATTCAATTAACCTAACCGGGCATTCTGTTGACCTAACCGGGCATTTTCATACAAGACGAAGGAACTGAATGATGCTGGCTTCGAACATTTCAAGGTCAATCATAAGTACAACTTCACTGACCCCGACACGGGAGCACACACACCCAACGCATTGAGCGGATTTGGGGGTCAGCGAAATAGAGGTTAATTGAATGCCCGGTTAGGTCAACTGAATGCCCAGTTAGGTCAACTGAATGTCCGGTTAGGTCAGCTGAATGCCCGGTTAGGTCATGTGTACGCCCATGATGATTGGTTAGGTTCAGTTGTGATATTTTCGTTAGTTTAAACGAAAATGACGTTTGGTAGTCCCGATAATACGTAAGTACCAAATTAGTTATCTACTCTATACCTAGATATGTTAACGAGGCAGGCAAATGTGTGAGCGTATTTTCTGTAACTAAATGTCTGTCATGTGTATATGTCTGCCAACTCTTTGAATGTTGCCGATTTTCAACTTCGGTCTCCCGCCTCGAAGGTGTTTATGCATCAAGTGATATAGTTAGTCGTTCATACTTCGCGGTGTTTTACCACCACGAGAGTTGAGAAGATCTCTCTCGGAGGAATATCAGTGGGAAGACCCTGTATCTTTCCTCGTCTACATTACTTGTCCTTTATGGAGAATGGGAGTTTTTCGTGAGTGATCACCCGCTGTTGCTGCGGTGAATTTAGGAGTCTCTTACTTAGAAGTGTTGATCAGGTAAGTGATTAAAAAATGGGCTGCTCAATGGTCACCTATGATATGTGGGGCAAATGCAACCACAGACGTCTCTTTTGAAGAACACATGCTTCGTTTATATATTCCCATCAACCCAGTTATCGTTTAATATCGTTTATATATATATATATATATATATACTGTATACATACATACACATATATACATATATATACACCCGGAAAGCACTCGTTTCTACCGTTTATTGAATAATAAAACACAACTATATCATTCTGTTTATTTAGTCGAATTATTGGAAATAATTTAACATATATGAAATATAGAAAATAAATATACATTAAAATTTTTTTCAGAAGAAATCTATTCAGCAAAAAATACACTCTTTAAACGAAGGATATATATATATATATATATATATATATAATATATATATATATATATAACATACACATTCTTAAATAATAATATTAATAGAGTAGAAATGTATATGCACATTTAAGATATGTACGAGCAAATATACACTTATATATAAGCATCAAAAATAATAATAGTACAGGAGAAATCTATATACACATTTAATATACGTATGAGCAAATACACACTTATATTAAACTTCAAAATAATAGGCAATATATATATATATATATATATATATATATATATATATATATATATACACATCAAAATACACGTGCTTTATGTTCTTCTGCGCTTAATTAAAATACTAAACTCGCATGTGATAGAGTCTACAGTTACATCATCGTTTCTTTGTACTACGCAATAAATACGATTTAACATTATTTCACTACTCACAGTACGCTGATACCTATACTCAATGTAAAGGGCCTTCAATTCGTTTAACACTATTTTTGTGCCCACTTTACAATTGGCTGGCAAATTATCACTCTCTTTAACTCTTTGAGGACCACAGGACATATTTGTCCCACGGAAATAATAATATAAATTGTACAATGATGCAACGTTTCTACAAATACATCTACATGTTTATACAGGTATCGTTTAGTTGTCGGAAAATTAACCCAAAAATGGGTCATTTAAGTGACTATAGTTACTAATATCTAATTGTAAATAACAATAAAACTTAAACGTTTAAGTTCAAAGAAACGTATACTGGTCGTCAAAGAGTTAAACACGGATAGAAAACGATCAAAAGCACGTACAAAGAGGGCATCGTTTTCTAAAACATCATTATTAAATTCAAGTTTGTAAACACTCCTTTCCAAAAGAGGGTTTATTCTTTCGAATCCGAGCTTTTCAACCGTATACTATTCTTCACAATGCATATCGGTAGTTGAAATAAGCTAAGTCGTGCCGACAGCTGCTCGTTATAGAAAGAAATAGCTCTTCAGGGTGAATAGTGTAGGTGAGATCAGCCCTGTACCGCTCAAGTCCTTTGTACCAAAGTTCAACATATTTCGAAGTCTATACCTTTTAAATACGCATCCAATTCCAGACCATTCTCGCCTTGTTCAGTCCTACACTCTGTAAACCTGTCGAGCAGAGCGGTATATGCGTATTCAAGAACCGTATCAAAATAAAGCATATCGGTAACACGTGCGTCTAATATAGGTTTTAGCTTGCGAAACCGACGATTTCAAACATTTTGTTGAGGATGAAACGGTTTCGCGTGGGGACAAGGACGATATTATCAGACACATTCTTCCACATCAATCGTATATCAATGCATGGCTGGTCGCGGATTATACACAACGTACAAATAATGGCATATGAGTGTGCATCACTAATCTGCTCTCTTCTCGTACCTACACCTGCAGGTATTTTATAACAATCCTCGCCCCACTTCTCAACTATCACGAAGATTCTATTCATCTCCTCAACACTTAAATAAATAAAATTCCGTTTACCAGAGTTTGTTTGTCGACAAGTTGTTTCAAGTACATAGTTGACGGCGCCGGTTTCACGCCTGAACACTCTCACTGACTTCGTCATGGACACATCGTATACGGCATTGAGGATACTGCTCAACGAAAGCTCCATCTTTTTCTATTGTGAGGAGTGCACGTCCAGTCGGGTCAAGCTCTGAGGTGACTATGATCAGCCGGTGCGCGGTTTGGCTCGGCAAGAGGTGTGGGGGCGTGAGTCACATGGGCGCGTTATACGAAGCGTTAGTGATTCGTGCACGGGCTTGCTCTAACATGAAAGAGTCGTGTGAATACTTGTATCCCATTAAGTCGGGCGATCAGAATTTTTCTCTTACATAAAGTAGTAACGGCTTTAATGTTTTATCGAAACTATACAGCTTCGTTCAGGGGTATTCAACATTGTATTTTCTCGAACTACACACATTTTCTAAACACTCCGGCGCTCCATTTGAGAGAAACATGTGTCCATATCTGTCCTTTTTGCTTAGCAAACGTTACTCATCCCTAAACTCTATTAAAAACTCACACAGACCTTTAGCCACAACCTCACTGCGAACCTCATCAGGGCCGGCTTAAGGAGCGAGCCAACGTGGCACTAGCTCAGGGCGCCGAAGTTTAGGGGACGCCAAAAATCGAAAGAGCAACAGAAAAAAATGACAAAATATCGCTATCAATCAACAAGAAACATGTGAACAGTTTAAAAATGGAATGCTACATAGAAAATTAGGGCGAGGTAGGTGAGTGAGGAGAGAGGTATGGCCGTGGGAGGAGGCCAATATAAACAATGGCCAGGTGTGCCTTACGCAATGCAGATTCTCACCAGACCGCTGCAATTCTTCTTAATTTTTTAACCATATTATAGGTAAGTTATCAGCACTGCTATATCAGAGAATATACGAGGGTAATTCAATAAGTATCCGCACTTTTTATTTTCACAATTTTATTTTCACATCTGATAGATTATAAACACATTACTTCTCAACATAGTCTCCCTGTTTCTCAATACACCTAGTCCAGCGATCTACAAGCTTCCTAATGCCATCACAAAAGAATGTTTTTGGCTGTGTGCGTAGCCAGTCATGCACCGCTTCCTTCAGGTCATCATCGCCTTGGAATCGCTGACCTCTCAAAGCGTCCTTTAGTGGTCCAAACAGGTAAAAATCCGAAGGTGCTAGGTCTGGACTGTAGGGTGGATAGACAAGACCTTCAAATTTAAGTTCTCGAAGGCATTTTCTAGTCTGTGCAGCGGTATGAGGGCTCGCATTGTCGTGTAACAGAATAACACCTTCCGATAAGCTCCCTCTCCGTTTTGTGCGAATTGCTTGCTTTAACTCATTACGAAGCATGTCAGAATACGATGCACATGTTACTGTAGTTCCACGCTCTAGATAATGTCAAAGATAGGGCCTCGTGTATCCCAAAACAGTGTTAGCATAACTTTACCTGCTGACGGCTGCGCTTTGAACTTCCTTGCAACGGGAGATGTTGGATGCTTCCATTGCATGCTCTGTCGTTTGCTTTCTGGTTCATAGTGATGGGTCCAGGTTTCATCTCCAGTGATAATGCGCTCCAAAAAGTTTTCACCTTCATTATGATACCGCGCCAAAAGACGAGAGCAGACGTCCATACGATTACGCTTGTGCTCTTCTGTCAACTGGCGATAATGAAGGAGGCGGTGCATGACTGGCTACACACACAGCCAAAATCATTCTTTTGTGATGGCATTGGGAAGCTTGTAAATCGCTGGACTAAGTGTATTGAGAAACAGGGAGACTATGTTGAGAAGTGATGTGTTTATAATCTATCAGATGTGAAAATAAAATTGTGAAAATAAAAAGTGCGGATACTTATTGAATTACCCTTGTATAATAAGAGTGTGTTCGTGTTTTAGTGTACATTCCCTTTCGCCAAATTTTGCTGATGAATGTTTTCCTACCAGCGAAAATACGTTTAGCTCATATTTTAGCTCTGTTCTTTTGTTGAAATGTAGACTCTTGCATTAGTGGTAGCTAGAGGAGGATATCAAAATATGAAGAAATGTCGACATCTTGTGTTCTACAAAGTTTTGAATGATATGAATATTGAATGTGTGTGGTTCAAAATTTAAATATAACTACAAAATTATGGAAATAAATATACTACTTGGTTAAGGGTTATTGAATTCAAATTAATAAAATATATTTTTTTATTTTAAGATTTTATTAAAATGTACTGAATGAAATAAACAATAAAATTATATCAAAAAATTTATGTTATTTTTTAACTAAAAAACCTTTATATGAAAAATGGGATAGGGGCGGGCGCCAAAACAAAATTGGCTCAGGGCGCCACAACCCTTTGAGCCGGCCCTGAACCTCATCATGATATATATGAACGTAATGATAAAAATATTTTAGACTGTCCATGATAAGATTTACATTCTCAGACACAGGATATGCGTACTTGGTGTGATGTAACATGACATAATACCGCTTGTCATACCATTCGTCAACAAGACTCACTACCCATACCCATTGCTTCTCTTCTGCACGTGATGCTTCTCTTACTTCGCGGTGTATGTGCGCCTTTACACAGTTTAGTCCTATGACGTAGTCCATTACATCGTTTGAGCCACGAAAGCCTGCAATGCTCTCCCCAGAATAACCGTAGAGTATTTGAACCTCCTGCTCCTCACGCTTCGCCTGGTTCAATATGGCCTGAAAAGTCTTAAAGGAGGGAGGACTCGGGATTCTTTGAGTGTTCACCAAATCTGTGGACTTTATCGAATACCATTTCATGAATGTCGAGCACGCAATATCAAAGGTAGCCATTACTTTTTCCGTCTACGCGAGAATTCTTCAAAATACACGTCTCAGATCAAGGGTATGTTGAGGTCAACTGAGCACGCAAGGCAGAGATATGATCAGCTAGTGGTCTGAGTCACGTGACCCCTTTGATCGGCCATACAGTGGGCGGTGCATAGCCTTTTCTTGCACACGCACACACACACACACACACACGAAGGAGAAAATGAAACGCTAATTGAAACAATTTATTTTAAATAAATAAACATATCATCAACAAATAATTAGTATCTAATTCATGGAATATATTCAGCTACCCGTAATAAATAAATAAACATATCGTTAACCAGTAAATAGACATATATATATATATATATATATATATATATATATATATATATATATATATATATATATGGGAATGAACTCAGAATGGTTCCCTGATTTTTTTATGATACACACAGACCGTGCATGGAACAAGGAACTCTTCTGGATAATTAAATCCACTATAGTCCGAATAAGTAATGGTAAATGACAAACACCATAGTTTTTCTTTTTCATGATGCAAGCCCGACGTGGGCAACGGGTCTCTCGCAAAGAGCAGATAGCTGGTGAGGGAAGCTATATTATGGGACCTCTTTGCGAGAGACCCGTTGCCCACGTCGGGCTGCATCATGAAAAAGAAAAAAATGGTATTTGTCATTTACCATTACTTATTCGGACTAGTGGATTTAATTATCCCAGAAGAGTTCCTTGTTCCATGCACGGTCTGTGTATATCATATATATATATATATATATATATATATATATATATATATATATAAAACAAAAACATTTAAGGGCTATGGTACCCAAAAGGTACGGAATCGTAGGTGCCAGGCACCTGGTAGCGTTTCCAATATGTGTTATGACACACTTTCGTCCCCCTAAGTTTCTTCACACACCCCAGTTTCTTCTAAGCATACTAGCTCCTTCAGCGAATCAAAGTTAACGATCCGACGGTTCGCCTGGTTAAGCATGATGCCTTTCGCTCTCACGATATATCACACATCCTCCCCCACCCTCACCCGTATCCCAAAAGTTTGTGGACCTGTTGATACAAAAGAATTAGTGGAGGCACTATCACCATACTCATCCTTGATCTCATCAGTCAATTCTCCGAGGAATTCTCCAATAGACGGCATGTATTCACCCTCCTTCTCTGTGAATATCACACTATCTGTGTCTGCGTACAGAACCCTCCGCCCAAGAGAATGAAGTAGACGCCAAAGTTTGATGCGAGTGTATGCTGTTGTGAAGCTGGCTACAGGTACATTTGTAACACGTGATGTATCTGTAGCCAATTCGGTAATGTTGTACTCTGTTATGTACGTATTACCTACATTCACGATCTTTATGACCTCTTTATCGGAAGCGTTGGCATAATCCCACACCTCGTTATAACTTTGGGCTAGATGGACGTTCCCCTTGCCTGTATTCTGTGCAAATTTCCCCCAAACAGTATTTAGGCACAACTTTGCACTAAAGGGCTTGCCCGGGTTCTTTACAATTTGGGAACGGTCAAGTTGTATCCCTTCACGATCACGGTAGCGCTGAATATACCCCTATTTTCATTTCCAGTCTCAACTCCTTGCGGATCCTGA
>JAJOZX010000564.1:0-40000 GCA_023014485.1 Bathynomus jamesi
AACGCGTTACAAATAACGGCCGTTACGTAACGCGGTACTTTTTTAGTAACGGTAGTGGTAACGGCATTACATTTCAAATCAAGTAACTCTTTCAGTAACGACGTTACTTTTTTAGGGAAATACATTCGTTAGTCTTACTCGTTACTTTTTTATCGTAGCTCGCAATTAGTTTCTTTCGATCCTCACTCATTGTTCATTAACCGTTAAAAATTTGTCCCTTCACTATGAGCGAGGTGTGCATGTTGGCCGTTGGCATGCTGGCAGCCTACCCTCATCCACCCTCTCCCTCTACACTGACAGCACTGTCAAAGTAAAAAGGCGAAGAACCCTGGAGCAGGGAGGAACCTAAGTTCAACAGAGGTTTCGTCATTCCTCTTATCTGGGCCTTCACGGCACGTTAGCTCTGCATCCTTCCCATCCACTAACTTTAAAAATATATTTATTAAACTTAACACTCCTATACCATCTAGTGCCGCTGTTGAGCAGGGGTTTTTTCTGTAGGGGAAGGATATACTGCGTCCGAAACGAGGCTCGCTCTTAGATGCAACTTTTGAGAAGCTTGTTTTCTTAAAGGTCAATAAAGATCTTTTGAATAATAGTCCTTAAGTTTGCATATTTAGCTAATAAATTTCAATTATCATTGCCATGCACAATAACTCATTTGATTCATTTCTTTAGTATTTCGTACTATTGTTTTGCAAAACTAAACTTTCCTGGTATATTCTAGCATTTGTAAATTAGTATCAATAGTATGCTACATCCTCTGTTATGTTGCAATTCCTAGTAATAAATCTTGCAGTAATTTTGGTTCACTTTTTTTGAAAATATTATGCCTTATAAGTCATAACAACGCAATGAAGGCATGCACAGACTTCATAGCCTATGCATTAACTAGTGGATACAAATCAACACATACTCGCACAAGCAAATGTTTATATAATATAACATTTTATGTATATATAAATTATAATATACCTATGCATATATAACTTATAATATATTTACATTTCATTAAAAGTAACGGTAACGAGTAACGGTGCGCACCGTTACTCGTTACTTTTTAAAAATGGTAACTGTAACGATAACGGCGTTACATTTAGACTGTAATAACGGTAACGGTAACGGCATTACATTTATAAAGTAACGAGCACAGCAGTGATCCTTAGTATATGAACTGCCATTGTGTTAATAATATTTGTCATATGGACTATAGTCTGCCAATAAACCTTTTCATTTTCACTTTCATTTTCATTATAGAAACGATAGAAACAAACTGTAAATGGCATATGAAAGCATAATTATTAGTTTTTTTAACACGCTACATTACAAATTTTTAGGCCTCAGCGATTTCATGAATTGCATTTGTGATCCTGACCGTGAGTTCATCTGACGAATGGGAAAGTCAACCGCCACAATTTCTGGTATCATGAAAGAGACTCAACAAAATTAATGTCTGGTGCGTTCGCAGAAAGTCATGCATACATTGATCTTTTCTTTTTTGAAAAACCAAAAGTCAGTGATGAACGTTAACTTGCAATGTTGCAAAACTTCATTATCTCTGAACTAAGACAATTAAATCTTTCAGATAGCATCTTCTTTCAGCAAGACGGGGCTCCTGCCACTATGCTTTGAATGTGTAAAAGTTCTTGAATGAAGTCTTCCCAGCCAAGTGGATCGGTAAGTGGACCAACTGCTTGGCCACCTCGTTCACCTGACCCGTCCCCACTGGGCCACTTTTTATGGGGCCATGATAAAAGTGTTGTTTACTCATTAAAACCACATTCTTCGGATGA
Source organism: Bathynomus jamesi (assembly GCA_023014485.1). Classification (NCBI taxonomy): domain Eukaryota; kingdom Metazoa; phylum Arthropoda; class Malacostraca; order Isopoda; family Cirolanidae; genus Bathynomus; species Bathynomus jamesi. The sequence continues at coordinate 1,794 of JAJOZX010000564.1, forward strand.
ACTTATGCCAAGCTCACAAACGTAATTCATGAAATTACTCAGGAGCATCTAGAGAATGTTTACGGGTCTTTGGAAAATCGGACTGAACGATGTATTGAGAAAGATGGCGGTTATGTTGAGACCTAGACATTTGTAATGTAGTGTGTTAAAAATTTGAATAATTGCGCTTCATATGATGTTTACAGTTTTTTTTCATCATGGGTATATCAAAAGTTACTAAAGTTTGAAGCTGCACAAGGACGTTGTAATCAGCCTATATGAATTAAAAAATAATAATGCAAATAATTTCGGATCTTTTCGGTTTGAAGCACTGTGGAAAAAACAAAAGAAAATAATATTTCTAGGTAGAAAATGTATATATTTGTTAAGAACAGTACATTTTATGGTGGATAAATGGAATACAACCTAACCTAACCTAACTTTCTTACATGTACCATGTTTGTGCCGAAACAATTCTAATACATCCAATGAAAATCGGAGGTCCAAACTGTACAGTTGAAATAGATGAAACATTCGTTTGGCATTAAAAGGACACAACTAAAGACTTATTTGAGAAAATTTTACAAGACATTTCCCAATTTTCAATCTATTTTAGTTAAACTACTAAACATTTCTCCGCCATAAAATGTACTTTTCTTAACAAATATATACATTTTGTACCTAGAAATATTATATACAGTACAGGGTGGGCCGTAAGTTTCCATACATAGGAAAAATAAACATTTTTTTATGGACAACCATTTTTATTTATATAATATGCTCTACATGGTTGCCATTGTTTTGAAAACACATTTCAATACGTGTTCCCCACTGTTGATGAACACGCATTAGCACAGTTGACGTTATGCTTGTAATGGCGTTGGTGATACGTTCCTTTAGATGATTTATGTCTCGTATCTTTTCCTGATACACCATGGCCTTCAAGTGCCCCCAAAGATAGAAATCAAGGGGGGTGAGATCTGGGGATCTGGGAGGCCACTCCACAGGACCACGCCGACCAATCCAAGCATCCGGAAACTGCTGATCCAAATACCGACGCACGTGAAGACCATAATGAGGTGGAGCTCTATCTTGCTGGAAGTAAACTGGGAAGTTACCTTCCTCGTTTAGCAGGGATGGGAAAATCTCTTCTTGCAACATGTTAAGATACCTTTCGGCATTAAGATTTCCACTGACAAAAATTGGTCCAATAATTCTGTCACCCCCATATCCCGGCCCACACCATCACTTTACCGGCACCTTGCATCTTCGTCGGACTCAGCCAGTTAGGGTTAGCATTACTCCAATAACGTATGTTTTGCCGATTAACCTCTCCATTGACGTAAAAATTTGCTTCATCAGTAAACAAGATCTTACGTCAAACGCATATTCTTAGGGTATCTGAAACATAAAAACAAACGTTTAATTTTTCCTATGTATGGAAACTTACGGCCCACCCTGTATATTTGCTTTTGCTTTTTTTCAGTGCTTCAAACGGAAAAGACTCATAATTTCTTTTGCAATTCGCAAATTTTCAATCACTTACAGTTAATTTTGCTTATTGAAACTGTAAAAGTCCAGTTTGTTTTCTGAACATCGGACTATATAATTTTAGCCACTAAACTGTGTCTGTTCACATCCTTTTATTTTAAATTATGTTCTCGCATTTATCAGCTTCAAGAAACCGTTTTTTTAGTGTTTAAATGTCATTCACAATTTCTTTTATATTCTTCAGTGCTGAATACAATTTACTCGTAGTACGTCAAGCAACTGAAAATATTCGGTTTATTTAAAGAATGTTGGATCCACCGCATGATTCAACTATTTCCTCATCACAAATAACAAATGCTAATCTGAAAGATGTATATAATCAAATTTTGCTAAAAAGGAAAAAAAAACATCTCCAGAAGTAGATTAAAAGAATAAAGTTAAATAAATAATTAAAGACTTACGAGATCAGCAGAGTCGCATGCAAAAACTGACCTAAATTTCTTTCATTTCCGGGTTATTAAACAAACAAAACAATTGGTAATTTCGTGAAATGCAGTATTAATAAAATGAAGTACATACACAACCGTTTGAAGGATAGAATTACGAGATTTATTCAAACATAAAATTTTCGTTGAATGCTAAATGAAAAATTTAGATCCCAAGAATTTCTTTCATTAACCATTCATTGAGGGACGCCCCTCGGTGCATAATGTGAATACCTCTTATTTTGTGCATTCCATTTTAATTCGAAGTGTCGCGTTAAGATCCTTCATCCTTCATCTCATATAACGAGACTCATAATAATCTATGATCGACAACGCTTCTGTTATTCAAATGATGAGAAGGGGAGCCTGCTCGGAGATAAAACATTCAGTTTTTGTTGTTGTTTTTTAAATATGTTTGTGATCGTAAAACAAAATTTATATATTTTTCTCCCATAATGTGCAATACAATTCGAAATCAGTTGCATCTTTTCTCAATAGTTATTTGAAAAGAAAAAAGTTTACAAAATCACCCAATAACTTTTTTTTTATGTGTGTGTGTGTGTGTGTGTGTGTGTGTGTGTAAATGGGAATTACTAGTCAATGAGGAATTAGAACTAATTTTAACAAAAAGGGTTTTCGAGGTAGCCTAAGTAAGTGATTGACATTTTGTCTCAAATTACAAATAAGTGATTTTAAGGTCTGACAATAAATAAATCCATTTTTATTTACACTTTAAAACATATTTGGACTTTTTTCAAGAAATTCAACAACCATTTTTTTTTTATATAAATGTTTGTTCAATATTCTGTTCAGATAGAAGTAAATGGTGTTAAGTGTAATAGTATAAAGTTAGTAGTATAGCCGCAAAAGGGGAGAGTGCAGGAATGTTGCAGGTTATTATGTAATGTTGCAAAGGGGGGTGGGGTTGTTGCAAAGGGGGGTGTGGGTTGTTGCAAAGGGGGATGTTGCAAAGGGGGTGGGGGAAAGGGGGGTGGGGGGAAACTTGGAGGCGGCGTTATCGCCCAAGAGAAAGAAGGAGGAGGAGGAGAGAAAGGAGGAGAGGTGTTCACCTGGCAGGAGCCAAGTGCACACTAAGACTTCCAGCCGGTCTGGCGTTGTTTTATAGACTCCTAATCAGCCAGTTGGCTGAGTTGCCAGATACCGCCATGTATTCCATTGTATACATTATTATCCTAATCAGCCAGTTGGCTGGTTGTCAGATACCTCTTTTTATTATTGCATACATTATTATATACGCCTAATCAGCCAGTTGGCGTAAATGGCTTGAGTTGCCAGATAGCGCCATGTATTCCATTGTATACATTATTATCCTAATCAGCCAGTTGGCTGGTTGTCAGATACCATTGTATACATTATTATTATTATATACGCCTAATCAGCCAGTTGGCTGAGTTGCCAGATAGCGCCATGTATTCCATTGTATACACTATTATAGACTCCTAATCAGCCAGTTGGCTGGTTGTCAGATACCTCTTTTTTTTTGTTATTGCATACATTATTATTATAGACTCCTAATCAGCCAGTTGGCTTAGAAGGCTTAAATATTGCCAGATACCTGTTGTATACAGAATACCGGTAGTAGAAGGCATAACAATAAACAACATTGCATCATTCTTTTTATTATAAATATATAGAAAATAAATATACATTTGAGGAATATGCGTATAACAGAATATATACACACAATTATGGATATATATATATATATATATATATATATATAAATAATATAATTTCATATACATTTGAGGAATATGCGTATAACAAATATATACACATAATTATATATAAAATAAAATATACATTTCATCAATATGTACATAACAGAAATATACACACACACACAAATATGGTGATATATAAATAAAATATACATTTCATATACACTTCAATATGTACATAACAGTACAGGAGAAATATCAAGCAAAATGTATATATATATATATATATATATATATATATATATATATATATATATATATATATATATATATATATATAAACACAATCAATAGAAATATGTACATAATCAAAATATATATATACAATTCACTTTTTTTTCAAAATACTAAAATCGGTCTTAATCGAGTTTACAATTACATCATTATTGCTCTGCATTACGCAGTCTATGCGGCTTAATAATATTTCACCGCTTAAAGTATAGGGAAACCTGTATTCGATATGAATGGCTTTCATATCGTTCAGTACTATTTTTGTTCCCACTTTACAACCGGTTGGTAAGTCATCTTTAAACATGTCTAGAATACAATCAAAAGCACGCACAAAGAGTTCATCGTTAGCTACATTATTAAACACAAGTTTATAAGAATGCTTTTCCAATCGAGGGTTTATTTCTACCGACTCGAGCTTTTCAATCGTGAACTCTTCACTCAACATAACGGCAATTGAAATAATCTTCTAAATCGTTACGGCAACTGCGCGTTATATAAAGAAATAGTTCTTCAGGGTGAACGGTGTAGGTGAGCTCAGCCTTGTACCGATCAATTGCTTTGTACCAAAGTTCATGGTATTTCAAAGAGTCTAAACTTTTTAAATAAACATCCAGCACTAGACCATTCTCACCAGTCCTACACTCGGTAAACCCATCGAGCAGAGCAGTGTATGCGTATTCAAGTACTGTATCAAAATAAAACATATCCGTAACACGCGCGTCTAATATAGGTTTCAGTTTACGGAATCCGACGATTTCAAACATTCTGTCGAGGATGAAACGGTTTCGCGTAGGAATAAGAGCGTTATTATCAGAAGCATTCTTCCACATAGCCTTATATCAATGCACGGCCGATCGTTATTTATACACAACGTACATACAACGGCGTATGAGGGCGCGTCACTAATCTGCTCTCTTCTTGTACCTACGTTAGCAGGTATTTTATAACGATCTTCACACCACTTATCAACTATCACGAAGATTCTATTCATCTCCTCGATACTTAAATAAACCCGTTTGTTTGTCGGTCTACATTCCGTTTCCAGTACATAGCTAATGGTACCGGAATTACGCCTGAACACGCGCAACGATTTCGTCACGGACACATCGTACGAGGCGTTGAGAATGCTGCTCAAAGGAAGTTCCATCGTATTCGAGGAGCGCACGTCTACTCGGCTCAAGCTCTGAGATAACTATGAGCCGTGTGAGGCACAGGCAGGAACGGTTCGACGGGCGGCTGACTCGATGATACGTGAATGGGCATGTTCGTACGACTCGAATTGTTGCACATATTTGTTTTTCCGTTTCGTCACTACCAGCCTACGCACTTTGGATAAGAACTAGGCGCTAATCATCTCCACACTCCGGCGCACTATTTGAGAGGAACATATGCTCATATTTTTCCTTTCTACCCATCAAACGATGCTCGTCTCTAAAATCTGTTAAAAACTCACGCATGGCACTAGCCACAACCTCACTATGAACCTCATCATGATATACGTTAATATAGTGATAAAAACACCTAAGATTGTCCATGATCACGAGATTCACATTTTCAGACGTAGGGTATGAGTAATCGACATGGTGTAGCATGACGTAATACCGCTTGTCACACCACCCATCCACAAGGCTCATTATCCATACCTGCTGCTTCTCTTCTGCACGCGTTGTTTTTTTACTTCACGGTGTATGTGAGACTTTATAAAGTTTAGCCCTGCAGTATACTTCAGCACATCGTCTGTGCAACGAAAGCCTTCAACAGTCTCACCAGAACATCGTAGAGTATTTGTACATCTTGGAACTTCGCACAATCCAATGTGGTTTTAAAAGAGGCATAGGAGGGGGGAATAGGAAGTTTTTCGGTATCCACCACATCCTCACACTTTACTGAATACCATTTCATAAACGTTGTGCAAGCGATATTAAAGGTAGCCATTTCAATATACGTCTGATCTGAATACACGTCTGATCTCTCGGGCTTACTGCGGTCGACTGACCACGCAGGGACTCCCAGATAGTAGCATGACTCACGCAGTGGGCGGAGCTTAGAACTTTCACCTACACACACACACACACACACACACACACACACACACAAAGGAGAAAGTGAAACGCTATTTGATTTATTGAGATATTCATATATTTACAAATACGATTCGAGATATTCAAGTTATATATACATATATATTTACAAATAGATACGATTATATACAAGACGTGTGAGTTAGAAGCATCATTGGTATCCAAAGGGTACGGTATCATAGGTGCCAGGTAACTGGTAACGTTTCCTATAGGTGTTACGGCACACCATCGTACCCCTAAGTTCCTTCACGCCTCCCAGCTTCTGCGCCCGAAAATTGTGGGTGCCTACAATTAGTTGGTGAGGTTCCAAACATACTAGATCCTTCAACGACTCAAAGTTAACAACCTCCCGATTCGCATGGTTGAGCGTAATACCCTTTGCCTTCACGATATATTTCATTTCATCCCCTACCCTGACCCGTACCCCATAAGTCTTAGGTCCTGTTGAGATAAAAGAGTCGGCGTATGCGTCGTCCCCATACTCATCCTTGATCTCATCAGTGAGTTCGCCGAGGAACTCCCCAATAGCGGGCATGTAATCACCCTCCCTCTCTGTGAATATCACGCTATCTGTATCGGCATACAATACTCTCCGCCCAAGAGAATGCAATAGACTCCAAAGTTTTATACGGGCGTAGGCTGTTGTGAAGCTCGCCACAGGTATGTTTGTAACCCTTGAGGTATCTGTGGCAAATTCAGTGTTGTTGTACTTTATTACGTAAGTATTACCTACATTCACGATCTCCATGACCTCTTTATCGGGGGCATTGGCATAATCCCAGACATCGCTATAACTTTGTGCCAAATGAATGTTCCCTCTGCCGGTATTCTGAGCAAATTTTCCCCATAGACTGTTTAGACATAACTTTGCACTAAAGCGCTTGCCAGGATTCTTTACAATTTGGACACGATCAAGTTGTATACCTTCGCGGTCGCGGTAACGTTGAATATAGGCCGACTTTTCATCTTCGGTATCAACTCCTCGCGGATACCCTGATGCTTCAACCTTATCCTTCAAAAAGGCGTTTATATATGGTGTGAAAAGGTTGGGGAGCTTCTGAAACCTCCACACCTCGTGTATCTTCAGTATTCTATAACCATGGCGTACGGCTAGGGCCAGCTCAGGACTTGTATATACGCCTCTGATCTTACGCTGGTGGGGTATATGGTTACATTCGCCGTTATCCTCTTCCGCGCACTTCACGCACAGGGGAAACATGAGCTTGTCGTCGATAACGACAGGTAAGATCGGCATCCATAAATTGCGTGGGGGGAGTACGTCTACGAAAGAGAGCCCAAAGTAATGATCATTCAAATTTTTTGAAAATTCATTGATGGACGGCATGCTAGGTCCCACCAGTTTCTCAGGAGCGCCCACGGGGTACGGATTGCTCTTCATCACGTATGGGTATAAAGAACAGAAATCGTAGTAATGGAGCTTCACGCCCTCCGTAGGTGGGAAGTATAGTCTGAAAGGATTTGTACGTCCTCCAAACAAGCTATCACCACATTTGAGAGGATCCAGCACCATTGAACGCTTGATCGTTTTTTTTCCTCACGGTATACATCGTCTGTCTCCATCCGTGCATCATATTCATGCTCCCACAAGACTTTGTGAGTGAACTGTGACCCTATAAGTTGATCGCGGGTGCGGGTCCCTGCAAGACAGTCGGCAGGAGATCTACCGTGGATATCTCCGACGATACCGCACTCAGGGCGGGGGCATCCATGCCACCAGCATCCATTAAAGGAATACACAGTCTTCACACCAGTGACACGGTTTTCACTTAACCCATCAACCCAAAAAACACGTCCATTAATCTTAATGGTACTTCACCCGTGTTGCGGGCGTGCTTTATGTATACACCTGTTTGTTGCTGCAGGTGTATGAGCCAGTAAATAGCCTTGTGTCCGTAACTGCGGGGTTGTTTCGGTGAATAATGGCTAAGGTGTCTTTAGGCATGAAGTTATTCTTGAACACCGTAAAACATAATGATGCGATGGTGGTTGCGACTTGCACTGGATCGCATTTGAAACGGGCTATGTACATACTTCTAAAGGCCTGGAAACATACTCTAAGCACGCGCACATCATTCACGCAATAACGCTCACATTCATCAGCTATATTATAAGGGTTACTTTCATTAAAACTGTCGTAGTATCGATCAAAGTCTTCATCCATACAGTCAAAATAATGTTTGGGGGTGGTGGGCCTACGTAGTTTAAAGTCTCGCTGGTGAGGAAAGTGTATGGGAAGTATCCTTTGGAAACTTCAGCTGCTACTCCCATCACCTTGGGTAGCTTTGCTAATTTACAAGGTGTGAATAATAAAGTATCTTTAAATTGTACATTGCCTCTTATCTGCATCTGTATTAATTTGTTGCCTCTTTTCAATGGATCACCTGTAAATATCTCAGAGGATTCGTGTTCAAGCAACTCCTTATAAAGGAACTGCGTGTCAAACTTTGCCCCGTTATGGGCGAGAATATACACAGTCATTTTTTTGAACTTGTCGGCTAACTTGACAATATAGGACACAAATAGTTTCACAGGACTATCGCTGACATTCGTTTTAAAAACGTTTGTCCGTTTACCGCATTTGGGGCACTCGTCACATTCGATACCCATACACTCATCACAGATGGTCTGGCTCACAAGTAAATGTGGAATTACCTCTTTGGTTTCAGCGTTCGTATATGTTTCTATATCGTAGTACACAGTTATACAAGGGTTATTTTTAGGCTTAGCATCTTTCATATAACACACATGCTTTACTCCATCCGCCTTATATTCCTCCTGGCATGTAGGACAGTGAATTACGTCGCACTTGTGCTTAAATTTTCCCCAATTATCCATTGTGTGAAACATACCACATTCACAGATTCTCATTTTCCTGCACGTACCAATTGATTTATGGAGATCAAAGCAGCTATTATTGAAAAATGTGCGTCTACACACATCACAGTCTCTCTTCTCAACTACACGGCTTTCACATTTGGTGCTTTTACACTGCTCACATACCATGTGACATTCTTTACAATGTCTCACTATATCAGCCGCAAACTCGAGGCACCCCTTACACAAATCATGATGTCTCCCATATTTTCGACTTTTGTCATAACTCGCGTAAAGCCCCCTTATATTACGGATGGGGAGATACGTTGTCCCTGACAATCCTAAAATAAGTAGGGGTCTTGTACGATCTCTCACACAGCTTTTAAAAACATACACAGTCCGGCGGCGATCATCCAAACCAAATACAACTATGCGCACATTCATTTCCTGTTCTACCTTTCTCAGCTCTTCAGGACCCATATTACAGTCAAATTCAAGTTCACAGTCTACAGCTAGTTTACGGGCACGCTCAACGATCGTAGGCAGCCAAATTTTTTGAGTCCGTGTATTTTGTACAGTAAACATACGTGCTAAGAGTACTGCTATAAAGCCGCAACCACGATCGACGTTTATATGCCTTCGGTAAATAGTTGGAGAATTGAAGTTAAGAGTGTACGGTATGGCACTATGACCCGCAACACGGTATACATGGTCAATATTTACCGTGAAGTTGTCCATATTGAAGGCTATACTACTTTGGACGGCTTGCATTATACGCCCTAATATATATTCTACATCTTCAGCAGCCAAACGCCTGAACGGTACTATCACCCAATAATCGTCTACATCACCGTCATCTGACCCGAACCCAAAGGACAGACTCGTCCTGACCTCACGCTCGTCGCGATTCTGAAGAGCAAACTCTATAATACGCTCTACACCCTGCGTATCCCGCGCTCAATTCCATTGCTATACAGGGCTCTAGGGTCGACCCTAACTCTATACCGATTTCTAGTCAAGGCGGGGGTGGGGGCTGCGGATCGCACTAACTCGAACGTAATAACATCCTCAACAGAACGGGGGGCGGATGAATTAGTGGATATATTAGGTGCTGCTGCTGATGGGGGCCCTGTTGCGTAGGAGGGTTGGGGATCTATTATTGTAGACTTAACAGAACGGGGGGCGGAATAAGGGGGAGGTGCTGCTGCTGCTGGGGAGGTTGTTGCGGTTGAGGGTTGGGGATCTGCTGCAACAGGTACGTATTTCGGCCGCTTTATACCTGATGTGGGGTTCTCATACCTCCGCTTTGGACGTGCAACCTGTATCGCTGGTTCAGGGGAGGAGATCACACTGTCGTCGAGGTCATCCGTAATGATAGGGTGCTCTACCTCATCGTCGGTTCTGTGGGAGAAGAAATATAAGGATCAGCACTCAAAATTTGTAATATTTTGTAAATGACCCACTTAGGAGTGTGACGTGTTAGAAATGGACTCTGTAGAAAAATTCAGATTCACGAGCCCATCCACATGTATTATATCTGGACCTACAGGATGTGGTAAAACTGTGTTTATGCTTAAAATCATTAAAGAAAAGGGCGAGATGTTCTCGAAATTTGTGCATAAAGTTATATGGTGCTATTCGACGTATCAATCAGCGTTCAACGAGTACCAAGATGATATTTTGTTCCACAAAGGTGTATATGACGTTAATTCGCTAAAGGGAACTGAACATACAATCATTGTAATTGACGATCTCATGTTGGAGATGGATAAAACGTTTGCCGAGACATTTACAGTATACTCCCACCATCTTAACATAAGCGTGTTCTTCATCAATCAGAATCTATTTTTCAAAAATAGATACATGCGCGATGTGTCGTTAAATACGCAATATCTAGTCTTATTCGCGCAACGTAGAGATGTATCACAAATTGGGGTATTAGCCAATCAAATGTTCCCGAATCAGCGTAAGGAGTTTTTGGAAGTTTATAAAGAAGCTACAAGCACGCGTTACGGATATTTGCTTTGCGACCTTCATCCGCGAAACACGTTTAGAGTGCTTCTGCGAACGAATATATTTCCAAACGAGCCTGAAACGGTGTATATTCCAGAATGACAAAGAGACTAAAGAAATACCATGAATTAATAAAAATCTATCATCGACTGCCCCGGGCAATGCAGCAGATGTTTATTAAAATATTGACGCCGACTTTTTAAAATGCATCTGTGAAATCTGTCTTAACGTTATAAATTGCAATGTATCAATGAAAGCCCATCAGAAGGCTCGCCTACGCCGCTACAAGAACATAATACGTACACTCGCTCGTAAAAGTCAAACTGTAGCGAAGAAAAAACGAGTTATTGTGCAAACAGGAGGGTCATTTCTCCCCATCTTATTTTCAGTTTTGGGCCCTTTACTGACTAGATTAATATAATGAAGAAAGTGGTAGTGATTCCCCACGAGGTGTACGCTTCACTGCAAAGAGACACGGATCTAGATCCCCGTAAAAGCAGACTTAAAAGAATGGAAAGCGAATTGTTAGCCCTATTAAACAGTGAAAAAACCCTGATGAGAAAAGAATCTTATACCAAGAAGCTCTGCAGAAATTTCTTCACGAGTACGAAAATTATAAGAGCCCTACGGAGATTCCTGTGGTTATTAGGCACAGCACCGATGGCGACATAGGACCTGTACCCGACGATACAGCTGATCAACCAAAAAGATTAGCCACACAACATATCGAACATGTATTAAAAAATACCCTCCCACTTACATTGAGGAGTAAAGGCTTAAGTCTTTATAATCTATTGAATGAGGATCCCGCCATACAATGGACCGATACAGGGGAGATCATTGTGGAAGGATCAAAGGTACAGGGATCGAATATCGTAGACATTGTCCATGATCTGGTGAGAAAGTGGGATAGGCCATCACCATCAGGATGGAAGCATATTAAAGCAAGACTACAACAAATAAATGTCCCTAAAACGTTGATAGGAAATCTGAACAGGTTAAAAGACTTGGAACACGCAACGTCTGTGGCACAATTGAAGACGCCGTCACCCCCTGCGGTAACACCTTTCAAGAGGAGAAAGAAGAGGTTAAACCAGCCCTACCCACCTGCCTCTAAAATACGCAAATGGCTAACGTATTAACTAAACGTTATTATGACATTTCTGCCCCATCCTCTTACGGCGGCGTAGATAGACTGCACGTTTACGGAGTAGGAAAAAAAGATGTTGAAAGATTTTTGAGGGAGCAGGACGCTTATACGCTTCATAAGCCTGTGAGAAAAAGGTTTAAAACAGCCAAGACAACGGCTTCCTCGATTGATTCTATTTGGCAAGCAGATTTAACAGACATGCAAAGATACTCTGTGTATAACGATGGTTACCGCTACATTCTATTCATAATAGACGTATTCTCTAGATATCTGTGGCTAGTTCCTCTGAAAAATAAATCACCTGAAACAGTTGCTAAAGCCACCAAAACGCTAATGTTAAAAGAAAACAGGGTTCCTGGCTATTTTTGTACGGATATGGGGAAGGAGTTTATAGGCCGTGCTTTTCAGAATATGTTGACAGAGTTTAATATCAGCTATTACACGACCAATTCTATACATAAGGCTTCTTTAGCTGAAAGAGTTCAGCGCACCATAAAGGAACGCATGCACCGTTATTTTACACATAAAAACACATACAGATTTCTAGACATTCTGGAACCATTGGCATCATCCTACAACCGCTCACACCATCGCACGATTGGGGCAACACCTAACGAAGTTTTAGAAAGAGGTACGCTCCCGAGAAGAGATGGACCACCACCACCACCACCACCACCACCACCACTCTGTGCGCTTCAAAATCAATGATTATGTAAGGCTGTCGCGTTCGGGGAATAAATTCGCAAAGGGTTTTGAGCAAGGATGGACACGCGAGATTTTTAAAGTTAGGGCTGTGAGACCTAAAGGTGTGATAATGATGTATTACATTGAAGATTTGAATGGGGAAGAAATCTCAGGAGGCTTTTACCGCGAGGAATTGCAGAAAGTCGCGTTTAATTTAGAAAAAAATGTGTTTAAAATTGAGAAAATTTTAGGAAGCAAAGGTTCAGGAAGGAGAAAAATGTACCTGGTGAAATGGCTAGGGTACCCAGAAAGCTTCAACACCTATATAAAAGCTGATGCAATAATGAAGCTTAAATAGTATGCAACATGGCTCCTAACCATTTCTACGTCACACTCCCGTCCTCCTCGTCCCTGTCTGTACACCCTAACAACACGCTAGCCAACTTTGTAACAGAACTCCATGGGCATTGAATTGGGTCGTGATTCGTATGAGGTGGGGATATGCGAAATTCAGCTGGACACCGTCTTTTTAAATATTGAACATGAAGAAACCGTTTTTACGATTCTTAGAGACATTGACGAGTGTGAAAAAGCTGGGGTAGCTATGGATGAAACTATGCGCATCGCTTGGACTAAGATTGCACGGTATTACAGTACAGAAGTAAGACTAGGGCCGGGTCAATATGGTTCGGCCGAGGATGTTGTGAGAGGCTTAAACGTAAGTTTAAGAAACTCAAACCTTACGAATGATTTAGTATATGAAATCGTAAACAACCCTGCACATACACTAATCCTAAAATCAAAGACTAACAGATGTCTTAAAGAACATAGAAAGTTCAAAATTCTAACCAACGGCCGATATAGCGCAGCCTTCCAAAGAGACACATTTCACGAGACACAATATAACTTGTCCAGATTAATGTATCAATTGAAGATGGAGAAATTGGCTGAAAGGTCCCCAGACATGTGCTATATTTACAGTAATATAGTGGAGCACCAGTTTGTTGGGGATACCCAGGCACGCCTGCTGCGCATTGCTCACATCCCCAACCATAGAGGAAGGAGTTTGAGTATTACATATGACAGACCCCATTATGTGAATGTCGCAACTAATTTAATAACCAATATCACAATATATATAAGAACGATTGAGGGCGAAAACTTCCCATTCGGTAACGGGAGCTTAACAGTGAAGCTACACTTTCGACGCACTGAGTTATAATGGATAGAAAGCCTTTCACCGTCTATCGAGGGATGCGATACCAGCGCGGTAGTGGACTTGGATCCATTTTTTCATCCATACTACGTACGGCTGTTCCTTTGCTGAAGAGGGGTGCCAGATACCTTGGAAGGAAAGCGCTACAATCAGGCCTTAACACTGCAGAAGACATATTGGCCGGGGCTAAACCTAAAGAAGCCCTAAAAAAACATTTAAAGCGTACACGGAACGAAATCATCAAAGATGCAAAGAGAAAAATGCGTGGTGGCGGGAAGAAGAGGAGGGCTCCCCGGAAGAAGAAGGGGTCACGTGGTATTAAACGTAAAAGGCTATCAAAAAAGAAATGCTGTAAGCGAATGAAACCTATGGTTGACCACTTTTTTGACTGATATAAGCTAAGGATATTGATCTCATGAATCATAGTTTGTTTACCACTTGTCGAGAGAGGAGTCACTATTTCGCCATGGCACGCTTCATCCACCCATGTAGTTCACAATGCTGTAAGTCGGAGCTGTCCTTTTTTGAGCTCCCGCCAACCCAAGTTTCTATTGAGCACAGTGACTTTATTACAATTAACCCTTTAAACACAATTAGTTCCCCGAGTGCACCTATAGAATTCGTGATACCCAGCTCAGGTCCTTACTTTTTTGATCCAAGCTGTGTGCACATGTACGCTAAGCTACGTATAGCCCATTCTGATGGAACGGCCTGCGATGACAAATATGCTGTATACCCTGAAACAAACTTTCTGCACGCCATATTCAACCAGTGTGACGTATATTTAAATCAGACCAACATATCGGCAGGCACGGGGTACTATCATCTACGAGCCTATTTGGAAAATGTCCTCAACTTTTCCAAAGAAGCGAAGGCTACCTTTTTAAGTGCGGAGGGATATTATCAAACTAAAGATGAAAATAGTATAAAGGACAAATTTAAAAATTCTAAAAAGAAAATATACGAGTGTTTTGGACGGTTGCACACAGATTTCACTTTCCAGGAGAAGTTGCTTGTGAACGGGGTGGATATGAAAATAAAGCTCACCCGCACGAGTCCTGAGATCTGCTTAAATCTGGATGCGAATCAAGAAGAGGGCGCAAAGTCCGTTGTGGTTCACATTATGGACACATACCTCCGCGTACGGCGAGTGAAATTAAGTTCACCAAAACAACTAGAAATTGAGAAAAATTTACTAAACGCTACAGTGAAATATCCTATTAACAGAGTGCAGATCAAACTATATACGGTTCCTGCAGGGTTGGCATCGAAGCAGATAGAAAACATTGCCCTGGGAAATCTTCCTAAAAGGATATTAATCGGCATGCAGGACCACGCTTCGGTGAATGGAAAATATAAAAAGAGTGCCTTTAAATTCGAGAATTTCGGACTTAAAAATATAACTCTATACGTTAATGGCACTGCTTTGGGTGGAACAATGGGTACGGACTATTCATCAGATGCTGTGTTACCTCTTTGTGCCAGAGCCTATAGTAATCTGACCCATATTGCAGGTGATTGTGATGAGCTTGGTAATGGGGTAACGCAGGAAGAATTCATTGATCAATTTAACCTTTATCCGTTTGACATTACACCTGACTTATCTGCTAGCGTAAATACCCATTTAACACCACAGCAGAGCGGTAACATCTCAGTGCGGCTGGAATTCGCCAAGCCTATAGACGCTCCTATTAGTGTACTAGTATATCTCGAATCGCAAGCCCTAATAGAAGTAGATAGATTTAGAAGCGTTATCACTGACTTTTAAAATGGATGCTAATACACTTCAGAAAGTAATGGAGCGAGTCACACGTTCCAAATTTATCGGCGTGTTTGCGAAGAATGAAACATTGAGTTTGCCAAGTACGCGAGAATGCGGTAGTCTTATTGTGAACACAGACATCATCGGTAATGAAGGGATTCACTGGATCGCTGTCTATTTTAAAAATAGACAGCGCCTGTACTATTTTGATTCACTCGGTACTCAACCCTGGAGTGACCCTATTATTGTAAAATTTCTCGCTCAGTTACATATTCCCGAAGTTGTATGGAACCCATTTCGTATGCAGGGATATTTTACTAATGTTTGCGGAATGTACTGTGTCTCATTTCTCATGCATATGTCAAATGATAAAGAATTTATAAATTTTTTAAATTTATTTGACCCGTGTCACACTCACCGAAACGATGAAATGGTATGCAGACAGATAAAAAACCGTTTTCCAATTGTACGTACTCGTTGTATATTATAATGTTTTTGTTCGTATATTCGTTTATTGTACTGATTTCTTTCATTTAATAAATTTATGAAAATATATTGCGTCTTCTTATCCCAAAAAGATCGAAAAACACTTACATTATTTGACATTGTTGACTGATTAGTATATCATCCGTATTCCCTTCAAAAGAGTGTATAACTCGTGTCAAATCCTCATCGGACCTTAAAGGAAAACATATACAGAGTATACAGACAGATCCCCATTATGTGAAGATATCTTTGGTTCGAGGAGTGAACATTTCGATTTTAGCATAATGGGGAAATAACATTGATTGACATTTTTGACTAGTATCTGAAATACTACAACTCTCCGTATATATATATAAAATTCTAATTATGGACACTTACATTTCTATGGTAGTCCCTTGCGTCGGATTGTAAGGAGCGTCACTGCAAATATCTTCTACGGTTTGCGTCGAAAATAGTTCGCCACAATCAACAGCATTGAAAAGGCTAATTGTGGTTAATGCTGCAGTATCACGTTCTTCATACAAGTCTGGGGAGACGTACAGGTCCATGGTGGAGGATGTGTGACACTGCTGACTGATCAGTATATCATCCGTATCCCCTTCAAAAGATTGTATAACTCGTGTCAAATCCTCATCGGACCTTAAAGGAAAACATATACAGACAGACAGACAGACAGATCCCTTATATGAAGATATCTTTGGTTCGATTACCAATTTCGATTTTAGCATGATGGGGAAATAACATTGATTGACATTTTTGACTAGTATCTGAAATACTACAACTCTCCGTATATATATATAAAATTCTAATTATGGACACTTACATTTCTATGGTAGTCCCTTGCGTCGGATTGTAAGGAGCGTCACTGCAAATATCTTCTACGGTTTGCGTCGAAAATAGTTCGCCACAATCAACAGCATTGAAAAGGCTAATTGTGGTTAATGCTGCAGTATCACGTTCTTCATACAAGTCTGGGGAGACGTACAGGTCCATGGTTGATTATTCACTGATGCGAAAATAGCTACTGTTACTCCCAACTGAAAATATCCCCTTTTATATGCACATTCACCAAGCTCCGCCCAAAAGACCAGATGTCCGTCGTGATTGGCTGCCGATGTAGCTGGGTGGAGCGTGTACCAATCCGCTATAACGAGACCGGACGAGTAACATATATATAAAATCGAATTATAGGCACTTACATTTCTATGGTAGTCCTTATATTATATCTTACAAATTATTAGTATTGTTTGAATTGTTAACTTATTTTATAATAAAGAAATTATATCCTAATTATATTTTAAAAAGAACATTCGGTTTCAACGTTAAGCTGTGGTCTAAGGCGGCGTGGCATGAATAAATACTAAAATAAAATTAAATGTTAAAAATCTTTATTCATACGTTATTAAAAGTTAAAAATCTTTATTAATAAAACAGGATAGAAGCATATGAAAGTCAAGGTAAACTATAGTTGCAAATTAGGTTATACGTGGTTTTTCGGATATACTACTGCATCGGGTTAAATGGTCCTGTTATTTTAAATCACGTATTTGTTAATCATTATTGCTACATAGAAAAAATCGTGCATTACGGTTTTTCGGATATACTACTGCCTCGGGTAAAATGGTCCTGTTATTTTAAATCACGTATTTGTTAATTATTATTATTGCTACATAGAAAATCGTGCAGTTTTTTTCGATTATTATTTATTGAACAAAACTCTCGCTCTCTTTCTATATATATATATATATATATATATATATATATATATATATGATAGAAAGAGTGGTCTGGAAGGAAGTTTACCAATGATTAAATTCTCTTTGCGAGTGACCCGTTGCCCGCGTCGTTGCCCGAATTGTTCATTCTGATGAAGGTTAAGCTTTTCACTCCACCTTAGACCTACAGTTTAACGTGGATTCCGAACCACGACCCATCAGCAGCCCAGCGTCTTGACCACTAGGCCTCCTAGGGTACCCATTTATCTACCAACCACTTTCTTTATTGTGTGGAACAGCTGGCTTTGCTGCGCGCCGGCTGCCGTCGGGTCTCGAACCCTGGGCCGATGGATTCGTAGTCCGCGACGCTAACCACTACACCACCGAGGCGGTATTTGTCATTACTTACTCGGACTATAGTGGATTTAATTATCCCAGAAGAGTTCCATGCACGGTCTGTGTGTAGCATATATATATATATATATATATATATATATATATATGTGTGTACGTTTTTCCCTTGACCTTCGTCAGAATGAACAATTCGGGCTGAAGCTAACCAAAGGTTATCCAAAGGGTATATATATATATATATATATATATATATATATCATATATGACACCATAAAAAATAACGCGTAAATATTTGTAGAAATAATAATAAGAATGATAAAATTAATATCTGAAGCCAGTGGTGATTTCTGCTCGAATAGCTTGTAGAAAGATAATCTCTCAGCCCGAAAAAGGTCCCTAGAGACCTTTTTCGTTCGAATTCTCCGAAACCAACCTCGCTATAGTGGCTTGGGCAATGAATAATTTCTTTATTTTACGTCATTTTTCATTTTTTTCGTCGCAGGAATGAGGCTGTATGCTTCATACGTTTTCATCTCGTTTGGTTGAATTGTATCGTAAATTATCGTATTTCGAATTGTATCGTAAATGATCATTTCGTTTCGTTATTCGTGAGGGCTGAATTATGGATAACTATGTTATTTGTTTCGTTCGTCTTCAAGTTTAATGAAGCTGTATTTAAATGGTTTCATAATTGGTTTTACTGTTATTTTATTTGGGAGCAAACGTTACAATAATAATAAGCTTATGTCGATATAGTTATGAATTGGAACTCTTTATTCACGTTTGCTATTATTTATTGAATGGTGGATAATTAGTTGGTAATCCTTATAAAAATTCGTTTTCTGTCTAACGAAATAGGGTAACTTTACTAATTCTATTAAAGCGTAATGAAAGAGGTGCTTGTGTTATTTTATACGGTCGAATCTTGTATAACCATATATTGTGGTATTTTATATGATTCATTAGCTTATTATATATACAAGTACATTTGGAATAACAGCCGTTATATATGTGTTACACGATTAATGGGACACATGGCGCTATCTGGAATTATGGATAACTATGTTATTTGTTTCATTCATCTTCAAGTTGAAATAACATAGTTTACCGTAAAATGAAGTTTTCTATTATGACGTTTTCGAAGGTAAACTATGTTATTTGTTTCTTTAAGTTCAATGAAGTCAAATTTGCTTCTAAACTAAAATTAAATGTTATAAAATAAATAATATATATATATATATATATATATATATATATATATAATGGGGGGGAAGATCTCTCGCCCGTTCTTCGACCCGAACCCGTTTCATTGTAGAAATAATAATAATAATAATGATAATTGATGTGCAATCGCTACACGATTAATGGGACACATGGCGCTATCTGGCAACTCAGCCAGAATAGAGGATTATAAAAGATCGCGAAGTTGATGAAACCATTCCCCCCTCGGCTCCGGCCGAGTAAGGAGCTCTGCTCCTTCTATTTCATGCCCTTTGGTAAACCCCATAGTGGCCTCTTAGGTTAGGGAAACGAAAATAAATTGGGGGAGAACTCCACTCTGTCCTTCAGGTGTCTCTCTCCCTCCTTCAGCTCTCTCTCTCTCTCTCTCTCTCCTTCAGGCGCCTCTCTCTCTCTCTCCTGCATGTTTGCCTCCAGCATGTGTACTCCTGCATGTGTACATCCAGCATGTGTACCTACTGCATGTGTACTCCTGCATGTGTACCTCCTGCATGTGTACTCCTGCATGTGCACCTATCCTCTCTCCTTCAGGCGTCTCTCCCTCCTACAGGCATCTCTCTCTTCTTCAGGCGTCTCTCCCTCCTACAGGCGTCTCTCCCTCCTACAGGCATCTCTCTCTTTCTTCAGGCGTCTCTGGCTCAGCCAACTGGCTGATTATTCAGCCAACTGGCTGATTCTGGCTGATTAGGAGCCTATAAAACAACGCCAGACCGGCTGGAAGTCTTAGTGTGCACTTGGCTCCTGCCAGGTGAACACCTCTCCTCCTTTCTCTCCTCCTCCTTCTTTCTCTTGGGGGATAACGCCGCCTCCAAGTTCCCCCACCCCCCTTTCCCCCACCCCCTTTGCAACAACCCCCCTTTGCAACAACCCCCCCTTTGCAACAACCCCCCCTTTGCAACATCCCCCCTTTGCAACATCCCCCCTTTGCAACAACCCCACCCCCTTTGCAACATTACATAATAACCTGCAACATTCCTGCACTCTCCCCTTTTGCGGCTATACTACTCACCCACAGAAATTATTTTTGTCCAAAGATATTGTAAGTAGCTATAAGTAAATAATATTTTTAAATCACTGCACTATGAACCCCACAACATAATCCTAAAAAATGAATATAACAATGATTTTAATGAGTGTTATCTTATAACCTACCTACATTTATTTTTACTAATTAATGACCTTTCTCTTGGATCTGTTTTTTATGAAGGGAAAGCTCGACTAATCCTCCCTCTCTGCTCGTCCCTCGTCTATATGTATTCATGTGATAAATGCCTTTCATAATACGTTGGTAAAAACAACACACCAATTTTAAAGTCTGAATTGATGAGCAAAAGGGCCTTATCAGTCGTTCCGAACAGGTTAATCTGTAACCCAGCGGACGCGAACACTTGGAACCTTTCCCACAACTCAAATTACTGTAAAAATAATAAAAAAATGAAATTTCAGAATTCTTTGTAAAGCAGCCAAAAGTGAACTTCACTTTCGGTATCAGAAACCACATTTATATTCCTGCATTGATTTACTTTAAAAAAAGCCCTCAACTATATTCCATTTCGTAATTTAAATAAAGGAAGATAAAAATTAAAAAACCGTTTCACGATACTTAATAATTTAAATGGTTTTAGATAATTTATGGCAAAGTTTTTAATTCGTTATTGCGAATGGTTTAAAAATATGTCACTCAAATTGATTCTTCAATTATTTCTCGCTATTTTAAGTTGAAGTCTGATTTTGAGCGATTTTTAACAGTTTAATTTATACGGAATTTTTACACTTTAACATTAATATTTGATAGAAGTCTGTGTTGAAAGAATCTTACAAAAGGATATTAGAAATTAGACTGTTTTAACTTTCTTCATTAACAGCACAATTTTTACAAGCCAAGAGATTTTATGGATCACTTTAACATATTGCTTCCCAAAGCATTCGGGAAGCAATATGTTAAAGTGATCCCTCCTGGGAAGCAATATGTTAAAGTGATTAACACTGGGAAGCAATATGTTAAAAAGAGAAAGGTTGATTGGTTAGAAAGAGGTTGGTAATCTAGAAGATAACCTACCGACCGTAAACAAAGCTATAAATGCCCTAACCGAGCATTCTTTATATATTTAATGTAGGTTAACTGAATGCCCGGTTAGGTCAACTGTACGCCCTTGATGATTGGTTAGATTAGGTCGTAATATTTTCGTAAGTTTTAACGAAAATATCACAACTTAACCTAACCAATTGTCAAGGGCGTACAGTTGACCTAACCGGGCATTCAGTCGACCTAACCGGGCATTCAGTTAACCTACATTAAATATATAAAGGAAATGAAAGGATGCAAAAAGGAGCTACTCAACTCGTACTTGTGTCAAATGATGTGGCGTGACCGATTGTTCCGAAATCCATTTTTTCCTTTGTGTGACCAAAGAGCGCAACAATTCTAATAAATTTACTTTCAATCTAATATTTTAGCATGTTTTCATTTACTTTTTATGCCTTTACTTTATTAAAGCGAACATTTTTTATCGTACTCCTTATCCTAAATATTGGGAAGCAGTATGTTGAAGTGATTAACAGTGGGAAGCAATATGTTAAAGAAAGTTTCCTGGGAAGCAATATGTTAACGTGATCCGATTTTATATATACTAGCTAAAGTGGGCCCTGGGCTGGGCCCCTGGGCCCATGGGCTGGGGCTTTCTGCCTTAGTAATTGGGGGTCCTGCGGCCCCCCCAATTACTGGGAAGTCAATTATTCGGTCAGTAAGACTATGGAAAAGAACGCAGCCATGAAAATCTTAAACTTCACAAATCCTGATACAATGGGTTCGGATGTGAAGCTTAAGATTTTCATTGCTGCGTTCTTTTCTATAGTTTTATTGACCGAATAACTGAACTCTCAGTAATTGTCGGGTCAATTATTCGGTCAATAAAACTATAGAAAAAAACAGAGTGTATATATATATATATATATATATATATATATATATATATATATACATATACTATAAAAATCACAATAACCACAACAAAATATAAAATAAACTCGCTCTAAAATGGAATTAAAAAATTAAAAAAAAAATTAAAACCATTAAAAACCGATAGAGAAAACATGAGAAACCAATAACCGAGTCTCGGTTGTCTTTGGAAGTGGTTTCCAACTTTTAACTTTTATTATTATTATTATTATTATTATTATTATTCCCTTTGGGAGGACAACATTTTTCCTGGCTGAAATATGGTTTTATTTTTCCTTTTAATGATTTTTTTTAAATTTTGTAATTTTTAAAAAATTTTAAATTCTTTATTAGGGTTTGTTCACTTTATATATATATATATATATATATATATATATATATATATATATATATATATATCCCAGAAGTAAGAATGAAAAAAGCACTCTTTAATTATACTTTAGTCCGTGAGCAAAAATATGAGAAGAATCATTGACGTTGAGAAATTGTTATATTTGTATCCTTATGATAAATTACGAAAGAACTTGTCTTTTCCCACATTTTTTTACGTCCCTAATTCCATGGTTTTATAAAAGTTTCCATCTAAATGACCCTCCGTACCTCTAGAAAACGTTTCACTATTAATTTTCAGGACTTTGTAGTCAAAATTTTAAACTGAAAACTTTCGCCAAAAATTTGTTTTACATTTAAAGTATTTCAACGAATTTGGTAATGGATTGATGAGGATTAGTCTCTTTTATTCGTCTGTTTCGTCTTTTAACACGATCTCTCTTATTAAAATGAGTGTTTGTATTAGACTTTAAAGGAAAGTATGAATTCAATCTTTAATCTCGTTAAATTTAGTAACGAAACAACTGTTATTTTCATCAAAAATTAAATCTAATTAATTATTATTAATTACATTCATAAAGGAAACGAAAAAATTGAAAAAGAACATCTCTGATAAGTGCGTATATAAACATAAAGGCATTTGTTTGAACCCATTCCAAATCTGAGGAAAGACTGCAATAAGAACGATGTATTTGGTCTGCGTTTCAAATCTGTCTAAACACCGATTTTACTCATGAAAGGTGAAGGTAAATCCAGGTTAAATAGAGAGATAAACAACATAGTCATGTCTTCAATTTGCATAAAATTTGGTCTGGGGGCGTTTTTTTGTGAAAAAAACATTCCCAAATTTTTTTGAAAATCAGTCAAATAGGTCAAAATTTAGGGTTAGGTCAAATTTGAAGCTCATAATCGGGGAATCATTAGTATTACTTTCCCTAAAACGATGATAAAATTGCCGATTTGATTATGCTACTAAAAATATTTCCATAACAGCATTGTTATGTACAGCATTGTCATGCAGCATTGTACAATAGTTTGAGAAACTATAATATTAAGAGAAATATATTGTATATAGGACAGGGTAGCCCCATTTATATGATAATATTGATTAGAAACTTGAATTAATAATTAATGTTCTTGTTCTAATATTGATATACAAAGCATGAAAAATATGCAGTAATTGCAGTCACGTAAGTTTCAATACTCTAAACGTTTGACACCTCGTCGAGCAACTAAAATAAGATTATTAAATCATAACTCGTCTGATTTCTTTATAATAAACAAACTCGAGGACTTAAAAAAAAATGTTAACCGAACAAGTAACCAACAATAATATTATGGTATTAAAAATTAACTGCTTTTCCTTAATAATCCTTGAATCAAAACAGAATTTGCTTGAATATCGTAGAATTAGTATACAGAATTATAGTCTTTTGTGATGTTCATTAACTTGCAATTTTGTGATTTCACTGACATCGGATGTTCGTTGTTTGTCATAAAATGACAATTATTCACAAGTGCAAAGCGTGTACGTGTTTTTGAACCAATTAATTATTTACCGATTAATTGATTAATTTCATGTAAAAACCAATCAGTAAAATGTTAGTTGATCGATACGATATATGTTCCAGTAAGAACCCGAAATCCGTCAAAACCAGTTTTTACCAGTCAAAAGTAGAAGCCACGAAGGTCGTTCGCCAAAGCTAGTATTACCTAGTAAAAACTAGTTCCACCTAAGGATGTCGGGGAGAACCGAAATATATGGCTCACACAGCTTACTAAACCTACTTTTAACCTACTTTTAACTAATTGAATGCCCGATAGGTGAACTGAATGCCCGGTTAGGTTAATTGAATGCCAGGTTAGGTCAGCTGTACCCCCTTGACGACTGGTTAGGTTAAGTCGTGATATTTTCGTTAGTGTTAGTTTTAGTTTAGGCTTTGTGGTAGCAATCTGACCCATTAAACCAACCACCCTCAAACATCTCTTCGCTGTTAAAGTAGAAGTGCTGCTGTTACGTGATGCATTCACTTCAGCAGCTGTTCGAACGCTAGTATTCTTTCTGTTGCGTTTGTTCAATAAAATCATGTATTTGTCTTCTTTTTCCGAGGTCTTCCTTTTTCGCCGTCGCTACTCTGATTATTACAGTCCCAGCTTAAGAATGACGAGAGAGGATTTTGCTCACCGTGGACAATGAAACCCCCATTTTATCGGCTATTTGTTTCTGTAGTTCTTCACCAAGACGGTATTAATCAATACTGAGTCTATTTTTGTATGGTATTTCCTTCGTGGGAGCTATTATAGAGAAATACCTTTAAGAAAAGGGCACCATTTTGAATTGAATTGAATTGAATAACCTTTATTAATAATAAAATAAATACAATCGTTTCAATTTACAATGACATGAATAATTTTGAAGCTCGACCATGTTACCAAACAGTGTTCAAATGCAAGTTTCACGAGTCAGAGGTAAATTTTTGAAAGAAAATGGGATAAAATGTGTGAATACAAATAACATTCTAACCAATAATATCAATATTTCTGTGAACATACATATTTCATACTTCAGATCTCAGGTAGGCTAGTTAGCCTGTCAGTGGAGCCAGCCTCCTTCGCCACTCCGCCCTGTCCAGCAGCACTCCCGTTTCCCCGAGCTCTTGCATGCTGGGCAAGTCGTATCTTCACAAGCTCTCTTCCACTTCGTCCCTCCATCTCCTTCTCGGTCTCCCCCGCGGTCTTCTGCCATTCCCTGGTCTCCACTCCCAGCACCTCCTCGCAGTTCTCCTCTTCTCCATTCTCTCCAAGTGGCCCAACCATCTCAATTTTGAAGCGTCGATTTTTCTCAAAATCGGCGTTACTCCCACATTGGCTCTTATTTCTTCATTTCTTCAACTTTAACCTTTTGAGCTTCGCATTCTGAGCCAGTGGGTTAAAAATTTGTGAAGCTATTTTTAAAATGTAAAATAATATTTTTGTCTTTATCTCGGTACTCTGCGAAGGTGCCCTCGCCGTAGGCGAGTTTGCGAAGCACAAGCCCCGTCCGTAGGGCACGGAGCCGAAGGCTCTGCTTGTATTCATATATTTTTATATTCATTTTACATATAGCGTCCAAACTCGCATAACGCTGACACAAGTTGGGATAAATTTTTAATTTTTTTCTATTTTATTTTTGTTGAATAATTGATGAATTATTTCTTTTTAAATTATTTAATCATTTTTTTAGATTTAGCTTAATAATGTAATCTTGTTAAATTCCGCAATGTTCACTTTCTTTAATACATTCTCTCTTCGTTGTAAAAGATGAAGTCATGTCTTGCTTAACACTTAATTTTAAATTTTAAGCATTTAATTTTCGCTCATATGCATGTTTAATTGTAATTCATAATAAAATGCATATTCCAATTTCCATTTTAAGTTAACTCGGCAGATCATGATAATATCACATCTGTCAATATGCGGTTTAAAATAAAAATATGGCTTAATCTTCAAATATCTTGCTTATCTGTCTAGACATTGCTACAGCTAAAATATTTAACTTATCTTTAAATATTTTGCAAAATAAATCAGCCTATTGAGAATAAAAAACAAAAAAAAACAGGTCAGCATCAACTAATAATAATGTCATTAAATTTTAAGTACATATACGTGTAAAATTTCTCCAGTGTTCATTCTGATTTTGCTTGATCTGACTTAGTGGCTGAGCATTATCTGTAACATTTTAGCAGTAAACTACAGTAAGAGAATATCTTTGTCTTCTCCT
The DNA here is from genome assembly GCA_023014485.1 of Bathynomus jamesi. Taxonomy (NCBI): domain Eukaryota; kingdom Metazoa; phylum Arthropoda; class Malacostraca; order Isopoda; family Cirolanidae; genus Bathynomus; species Bathynomus jamesi. Next base: position 28,306 of record JAJOZX010000564.1, read on the forward strand.
TGAAGCCTTGCTCTCTTCAGAGAACTTAGTCTTAAAGTAGAGAAAAATAATATCCCGATACGGTACAAGAAGAATCGGGGAACCCTTAGAGAATTTAGTAAGCTTCACAGAATCCTCCGATCCCCTACAAGAAGAAATCGGAGAGTAGTATAAGAGAAACTACTGAGATTCCCTATACGGTACTAGCTACTCCAGAGTAACAAATCCGTTGCTGCCACCTAATCAGAACCCCCGTCAACTTCGAACCGCCTAAGGCCATAGACAGAGGGGTTAACATTCGCCAAAGTAGAAAAAACTGTTTTTCGACTTCCTCAAATTAAAGCTTAAAAATCACTAAATTATGCTAATTACGTCGTTTCTATACGTTAATATACTGCGCGGTCATTGCAGTTAAATGTACATATTCACGATTTGCGAGGGTGCCCTCTCAAGGCATTGGTTTCTGCGCTATGTAGGAGAATTACAACTTCTGACTATCGTGGCTCCATAGTGTAGTGGTTAGCACGTCTGACCGGCAATCGGAAGATCCTGGGTTCGATTCCCGGGCGGGTGCCTTATTTTTCATTTGTTTGTTATTTCTCTTCCTCGTGTGCAGAACACTCCTCTATACTTACGTCGTTTCTATATATATATATATATATTCACACAGTGGACAACACTTATAAGAGCGACGTTTATAAGAGCAGCACGCTTATAAGAGCGAAATCCCAGGGCACGTTCCTGTGCCTGTGTAAAATCCGACGGTTATAAGAGCACCAGCTGCGGATACAAGAGCGCTCAGTTCCCCAAGTATGGTCAAAATGTGCGCCAAAACCACTTTTCCAAGAGATTTTTTCACCCGCAGGCTAAGATGTGTGTTGCGTTGTGGCACATTGTATGTCTGTTTGTTGTATGTGAGCTGTCTGACGTGTGTGCTATGTGTGCTGACTATTTTTTTCTGCATTGAGAACATCGTGGTGTGTTGTGTCTTTGCTTTGGGGGCTATGTAGGCGTAATTGACATTTGTTTCTCATTCTCAGAGATCATGTTGCTATTTTTTTTACCTATTTTGACAAAATTACCGATTGGCATGTAATATAAACCCATTTTCTAGCACATTCGGATATAAGAATGTGATGGATATAAGCTTGGGAACGGAGGGTGCTCTTATAAGCGTCGTCCACTATATATATATATATATATATATATATATATATATATATTATATATATATATATATATATATATATATATATATATATATATATATATTATATATATATATATATATATATATATATATATATATATATATATATATATATATATATATATATATGAATAGAAACGACGTAAAAAATAAGGAGCGTCTCTGCACACGGGGAAGAGAAATAACGAATAAATGAAAAATGAGGCGAACCGCCCGGGAATCGAACCCAGGGCCTTCCAATTGCCGGTTGGATGCGCTACCATTACACTACGGACCTCGATCAATCATAAATCGAAATTCTCCTACATAGGGCAGAAACCAATGCCCTGAGAGGGCACCCTCGCAAATCGTGAATATGTGCATTTAACTGCAATGACCACGCAGTATATAAATGAATAGAAACGACGTAAAAAATAAGGAGCGTCTCTGCACACGGGGAAGAGAAATAACGATTCCCGGGCGGTTCGCCTCATTTTTCATTTATTCGTTATTTCTCTTCCCCGTGTGCAGAGACGCTCCTTATTTTTTACGTCGTTTCTATTCATTTATATACTGCGTGGTCATTGCAGTTAAATGCATATATATATATATATATATATATATATATAATATATATAAGAATTGAAATTTAAAATTGGTATGTAAAGAGAAAAATAGAGGTTCATTACAATTTTAAATTCAGTAATAGAAATACTCGATAATATACCCATTGCACAACTACTGATTATACTCGTAGTAAGTAACAGGCAACATCAAGGATCCTATTTCCCCATTCGGAAGGGGGGGGGGTTGTAAACGGTGGGAGTCGAACCCAGGATTTGATTTTTCACGGTACGAGTCCATTTTACAACCAACAGAATCACGGGATGTCAGTAATAATAATAATAATAATAATAATAATAATATAATAAATATGTTAAATCTGTTGAAGACATGAAAAGAGAACATTACTATATATTTGTCGGTAATTATAAAGAAAATTAATAATCGTGAAGCTTAATCGGCTTTTCCTTATTATTGAGACGTCAATTGTAGCCATTTCCCGACGCCGTTTTGCAGTTATTCGTCTGCATTCGAGAGTTTAAGATATTTCTTTTGATCAAAATTATTTTCGAGGAGAGTGATTGCACACGTCAAAGCCAGATACTGTTTGCTTACAAGAAAATAAATATAGAACTTCTATAAGATTTGAAAAAAAAAAAATATATATATATATATATATTTAGTGGTGGACCGGATGTCAGTTTTTCATCTGCGGATGCGGATTTTTAATTTTAATATCCGCGGATGCGGATATTTAGTTAATCTATCAATATAATATAGAATTATGAATATATGACATAATTTTTCAAATTTCGTGATATTCCTATTATGGCAGGCAATGCATAAGAATTAAAATTAATATTAATGTTTTCATTATGATGAAAATAACAACTTTCTGAAGAGTTTCAGCTACAGAAAATTCAATGAAACAAGTTTCATTCAATTTTCTGTGTTACCAGGTATTTATATTTTGAAGTTTATATATTTGTTTGTTCATTAATAATTAATACTTTACATGAAATGTGCATGACTGGGCATTATAAGCTACTTTATAAGCTAATTTAATTGTAAATTGCATAATTTATTAGAGGTAATATCCGCATAACATCCGCAGTCAGAATGCGGATGCGGATGTTAAAAATGATGCGGATGCGGATATGCGGATATTCAGTACTTTGTTTTAAAATGTTCTGTCAAACCATAGAATTTCATTCCTAATTTAAAATTTTCTATTACACTATACCTTCTGGTGGAGCCTTTGCTCATTCAAAGAAATAACTCTATTGAAAGGAAAACCACAGTTTTATTGGGCAGTGGAAATCCTGTAAAAAATTTTCGTGTTGACACGTTCCTTTTCCTGTACATAATTCTCAATTTGTCATGTGCAGTTTTGCTGTACTCGCTTCAATAAGTTAAGTGCTTCACTGTGTAACTTCGAAATTTTGATTAAGCGTGTTTGAACGCCAATTGCTTTTTGCTTTTGAATTTATGCAACGGATTTTATGACACTTTTACTGATTTTTATTTTTTTTATTTGGAAATGCTGCTTTTTCCTGTTTTAAAATTCCGGCCGTCGTATTTTCTTGGAATATGTGTGAATCATACCTGAAACTAAAAAATATTTTCCTTGTAGTAAATAAACAGTATAAAATAGAATCACAATCGTCTAAATTACCTTCGCTCACACTTTAAGTGGTACTAGACGTTTGGTTATATATATATATATATATATATATGAAACGTTTACTCGACATCTCATTATGAATTTAGCTTTTTGAAATGAATGATAGATATTTGGAACTGTTAATAGTAATTTCAAATATCTGAAAACTGCGCTTAAATGGTTCATATAAAGGTGTAGAAATTAAACATCTCATTTGTATGACAAGTTAGTCTTTTATTCTTTGCACCAAGACGCATGCACATTGTGATTAAAAACATTTTCAAATTGCAACGCAGTTTATTTAGTGTTCGTGTTTATAGGCTATCTCGAAAAGAAGAGAAAACAATTATTATATTTGTGCATTTATTAATTTATTCCATGTAGGCTTAGGATTTGTAAGGGTCTTTCATGCATTTATTAATTTTATTTATTTGCCTAGGTCCTGACTAGTAAAGGCTTTCAAGATGAAGAACCAGCTTGTAATCCTGAACCTAGCCTTAGACCTAGGCCTCTTGGTATACAGTAGGCCTATCCTAGGTTCAATCTCTGAGTTAGACAGCCTATAATTGAGGAAAGACGCTGATAAATTAGAAAGGATTCGGGCTAAAGCAACCGAAATTAATCCAGAAACTGAGAAGTAAAATATTTTAGGAAAAATTAGCTGAACTAGATATGTATTCACATGAAAAGCGTCGACATATACTGTAGGAGCACTAATTCGAGTATTTAAAACTAATAAATGGCTTTGATGATGTAAATTACAGGAAGTTATTTGATAATGATAGGGAATCAGTTACAAGAAGAAATGGATATAAATTGAAAATCAAAAGTCGGATCACCTGATTTCAGGGCCCCCCAGCCTTCTCTAGTTAGCTTTATAAGGCTAACTAACGAAAATTTCGCGACCTAACCTAACTAATCGTCAAGAGCGTACAGTTGACCTAACGATTGGTTAGGTTAGGTCGTGATATTTTCGTTAGTTAGCCTTATAAGGCTTATAAGTTAGCCTTATAAGGCTAACTAGAGAAGGTTGGGGGCCCTGATCTTCAGGTGATCCCAAAAGTCTTTAAGAGTAATGCTGTGAAGCAATTCTTTTCATGTAAACTTAAACTTATACTTAAACTTCTTAAACTTTCAGGCATGAGACTTTTCATTGTCAGACAATTCATTTGACACACCGGATTAGTCTTTTTAATTGTTTAAAAAACTAGACAATTTAGACAGTTCAAATGACCTATTGAAATGTCTAACGAAATATTTAACTAATTGGAAATGTCTGACGCATTAGATTCGACATTTCAAAATTCACAAAATTGAGACAATGAAACGTCTAACGAAACGTCTTTTCTATTTAGAGCGCAGTTATTTGAATGAACTTTGTTTTAAACGTGAAAACTGAATGTAGAGTATAAAAGTCATCGATGTTCTGAATGAAGCTCTGCAAGAATTCAAACTTTGAGAGGCAATTACTGATCAAAATTGCCCTCAAAATGAAGAAAGATAAGTGATACCTCAAGTTTACAGTGATCAAGTGAGTGTAAACTGAGTAATTATACCGGTTCAGTGAGACGGACTGAAAAGGGGCATGAGTGAAAGAGAAAAACTGAGTGTGGTACACATTTCCACCCTGGGGAAGGGACAAGTGGATTAAAAATAACTGTTGTGCATAATGGGCAAATTAACCACTACAGTCACGGTGTACCTGGCTCCCATATCGCGGCGACATATACACCACACACACGCACACACACACACACACACACACACACACACACACACATACATACATATATATATCGAAAGTGAAAATCTGAAGTGAACTTTGATATTTAGCTTCCACCAAATGTTGTCCGTCATATAATATCATTTACCTTTTTTTATGCTTGGTAATAATATAGAAGCGGAAATATCAACGTTTTTAATTAAAACTTGCTATACGTCAATTTAAAATTCATTAGTAATTAATACCTCAATTTCCGCACTCCATTTTACCTATATATATATATATATATATGTATATACACACACACACCACATACACACTGCATTCGTGTTGCCTCGGAACGAAACATAGACTAGTGGTGCATCTTGCTCCTGAAGAGTGATGCACCCGACACTGGTTTTAATAATAGAAACGGAAATAGCAACTTTTTTAATTAAAACTTAGTATACGCCAATATAAAATTCATTGGTAATTATACACACCAATTTCTGCAACCTCCATTCATTCATTCTCTCTCTCTCTCTCTCTCTCTCTCTCTCTCTCTCTCTCTCTCTCTCTCTCTCTCTCTCTCTCTGATATATATACTGTATAATATATGAAAAATGTATTTGTGATATTAAAACAGATGCATTCGTGTTGCCTCGGGAACGAAACACAAACTAGTGGTGCATGTTACCCTTGAAGGGTGATGTACCCGACCTTTATTATCAGGTCTGTCTACAATACAAATCAAATTAACGACCGTTCATTGGATTGTGATAGAAGAAAGCATTATTAATTCCAGTGGTAATGAACCACATACGTAAACCTTCTTATTACTGTGATCTTCTCTATACTTCGCAATGATGCTGTGAGCTGCTTATACCCTGAATGGATGTTTGAGTGGAGCGGTGGTTTGTAAAAAAATAATTAAGCCTTTGCTTTCTGTTTAAGACTTAATCAATAAACAATCTATGCCCTAAATGTTGATTAATATATATATATATATATATATATATATATATATATATATATATATATATATATATATATATATATATATATATATATAAGGTGGGCCAAGATAAAGTAGCCTCATTGAGTTTTGTTAAAAGAAATAATGGTCTACTTTATCTTCACTCTAAATAGAAACAGACGTTTCGGTTTCTTTAGACGTTTTATCGTTCCAATTTTGTTAATTTTGAAATGTCTAATGCATTGACTATGTATCCCTAACAAATAACTTCCTATAATTTACATTATTAAAGTCACTTATCAATTTTAAATACTCGAATTAGGCCTCCTATAAGCGGACGCTTTTCAAATGAATACATATCTAGTTCAGCTAATTTATATATAATATATATATATATATAAAATGGTAATACTTAATTTTTGTTTTAAATTTTGTTTTATTTTTTTTAACTTTTACATTTCTATACGCTTTTACATTAACTGCATCTTCCTGTTCAAATCACATTTATTATTATAGTTGATATTTTTTCATTTTTCTCACCATCAATTTTATTATTTACGAGAACTGATAAACAGACGAACTTTATTGCTTTTTATACTTTCAGTAATTGTTTCCCATGTGTGTCTACTGGGCAGAAATTTTATTCATATTCATATCCTTCTTGTAAAACTGCCAACTCCTCCTTTGGTGTCTTATTGCATTTTATCCTTGAGTTCACAAGCTTTTCCATTTCGCGGACCAGTGAAAAACTTCATTCACAAGGGTAAGAATAATATATATATATTATATATATATATGTGTGTGTGTGTGTGTGTGTGTGTGTGTGTGTGTGTGTGTGTGCGTGCGCGTGTGTGTGGCCGAATAAAATGAAAATTTTTGAGGTAAAAAGAAGCTTCATCATATGATGTGCTCGCATGACACATTTAAGATGACAGAGTAGGAAAAGCAGTTGGTGTATGTCTAACAGCTTTTCCACGATCTTCATGAAGGGTTAGGACCCGTCTCTACGTAAAAGTGACTTTGTTTTTGTATCAATATTTTGACAAAGATGCTGTTCCACATTTTCGGACGAGGTCTTCGTCTTCTGAGTTTATAACAAAATTTTCCTCAAATTTGTTGTTTATCATGGTTCGTGTCAGAACTTCTAGCTTGCAGCCACTTTCGTTTATACCACAACCTGAAATTTAAGTGGTGTAACGTGTAGCCAAGTTCTTTTGTATCTTATGAGTATCTGAGTGTAAAACACACTAACTGAATCATGTTGCGTTGTTTTAATTTTTACTTTTTTTCTTGCCAGTCCACAGAGAGTAAAAACTACAAATCCAAAATACAAATATATACACCATTACAAAAAAAAATGCACCAATAATAGTCCATGGACTAACGATTGATAATTACTGCATTATAATTTAACTTCATAGATCTTGATTTCGGCTCTCTTCTTCTATTTCTATGGTTAGGGGGGGGGATTTTTGCCCCTTCTTGCAGAAAATAAAAGATTTCGTCTGTTCTTACAACATACTATACTTTCATTTGTTCACTAAGTCACATGCTAAATAGTAAATACACTCTACTCTCCTGACTCAAAGCCTTTCTCTTCAGGTTTCACAACCGTAAATGATCCAAAGGTTTTCCATTTAAATGAAACAGCTTGTGTATCTCACCCAAACCAGTCAAACTTCTCAATCACATCCAAATTATTAAAAGCTTTTAATATAAAAGATATGGTAGCAATTCAGCCTTTAAAAATTTGAGAATTTTATAGAACTAAGAGTTAATCAGTTTATCGCATATATATATACGAGTATATTTCTCACTTCACAGAGGTTACTGTACGATCATTGGTAACGTCACTATTTGTATCAATTAACATGATTATGAATAGTAATGGAGCTAATATTGTTCTTTGTGGCACCGAACTTCGTACCTCCGATTCTGTTGATGATATTCCTTGGACTGTAACAATTTGCTGCCACTCACTAAGAAAGTTATATATCTACAGTATTTTCCTACTTTTTCTGCGATTCCCATATATTTAAATTTATGTGCTATGATTCCATGATCACACATGTCCAACGCCTTGGCAAAGTCTGAATATATTGCATCATAATTATCATTTTTTTCGAGTGCAACAATAATGTTATGGTATTCTGCCAGTTGTGAGAGCACGATCTTTTTTATGTCACGTTGATTATCACTTAATTTTTTGTCTCCAAAATGTCAGATTTTTTCCTCTAACTATTCTTTCAAATATTTTGGCAGGATGAAATGTCAACGACACTGACTAATAGGTTTTTGCCTGAGATCTATCCCCACCTTTACGTATATTTGAATTCTGTTCGGTCTCTTCAAGATACCCGGCATTTCTCCTGTCTCCACCGATCTTCTCCATATCCATGCGTAGTGGTTTAGCAATTTCATTCTTAGATTGTAATCAGTGTCACGTCCCATCCGTCTGAACCTACTCCCTATTAGTTTTTCTGTAGTTCATATTCTATCATCTGTTGTGAACTTAAAGTCCGTTATACTTTCTCTTGTAATTCTTCTTCAAAAACGCATTTCTAACATATTATTTAATCATTTTTGGGGAGAGTGAAAACTGATTCAGAGTGAGATCTTACTATTTAGATATTTCTTTTTGGTTCAACAGTCGAGTGTCTTTTCGTTTTCGCTTTCGTAAAATTATAAAAGTATTTTGGATTAACTTTTATCACTTCCATAGTTTATTCCTTCTCTCTCGGTATGTTTCACAGTTGGATCTTGTACGTCGCGATCAATACGCTCTAATATTTTATTTATCATTTTACTGATGCTGTTGTCTTTGCCATCTATTAATTTTGCAGTCCTTTTCGCTTGTGGAACGTTAACTGTTTTTGTCTCTTAGATTTGTTTCTCTTTGTTTTGCTGTTTTTTCTCGCGACATATTTTTCTACAATTTCTAGCGTCTTCTCCTCGAGGGTTATTAGCATCTCTTGCGTTGTCTTATCCTTGAGGATGATTTCCCAGTCTATTGTTTCCATGCTGGATTTAATACCTTCCTAATTTTATAGCCTTGGAGTTTAACTTAAAAATTTCAAATTGTTGTTTTCATATTGGTTGGTATTTCATTTATGCTGTGATCTGATATTACAGGTGAGGTATTTCTGTGTCTGTAAATACTACGTCTAGGCTATTGCTGTTTTTTTCTGGTGTTCTCCGTTATTTCTTTTTAACATAAATTCATCTGCCAGAGCTAGCAGCACTTTTCCTGCTCCTGGTCTTCCCTTGTGGCTCCATTGTTTTTATTTGTACATATATTTCTTCCTGTCGTTTTATATTTTATAAATGGGAAATTAAAATCCCGGAAAGATTTCGTCTTCATTACTGGGTGCTCGACTGTGCAGTGGTGTTCCTTTGAGGGTGGTCGTAACGACATTTTTTCCCGTAGTTGTTTCTTCCGTATCTTGTATAAATTTGTAAAAATGTATGAATTTTTGTATGAAATGGTAAAGGTTACAGTTGTTTTCGAATTTACAATTACCATTTTTTGTAACGGAAATTGCATAGCGTTGTCTTTCTCTATATTTGAAGTACCATTTGACATAATATTTACATACGATCTCTTCTATGTTTTTCGTTTTTATCTTCTTTTTCTTATTATTCTTTGGTGATTCCAACGTTTCAAGGTTCCTTTATTTTGTCAGTCATGTTTTCTTCTCTTTTTACTTTAACTTTTATTCCTTTCGATTCCACACTGTTCTCCATTGAAGCATTTTTATAATCTTTTTTTCCCATTAATGTGTCTATTTCTTTCATATTTTGTGTCGTCTATTACTTTAAATACCGCAAACGAGTTTACCTTTTGTGTGCATAATTCACAAAGGAATTTTATGCCAATAATCCGTTTCTCGCTCGATACGAGAGATAGTTTCGTGTCGCCGTAATTCATACAGTTAAAGTCTTGCAGCTGTTGATAAAAATCATATCCGATGGCTTTGTTTTCATTAGTAGCCAAATTGCATAAATTAGATAGTTGTTAGGAATGCGTACTCGTTGCCACGTTATCTAATATAGTAATCATTCAATAAATACCGAGACGTTTTTCCGTCTGAATGCGAGTTGGTTCAAATGAGCTTGATTTATAATCTTTTTCCAGTTTGCTCTTCTGTTCCAGTTTAGAACTGCACTCAGAAGACTTTATGTCCTTGACAGTGTGTTCAATTTGTGGTGTTTTTATTTGTGTAAATTACGAGTATATAAGTATAATGCGCTTAGTTTCAGTGCACTCTACCCAACTTAACAAACAGAAAACGTTTTCTCAGGAATTTTCTAGAAGTTTATCGTCGAAATTTCTAGACTGTTCCGTTGCTTAACCACTCTACAATGGATTCTAATGCCGTACTTAAATTTGTGCATAAGAGAATATGTAAATATTGACAAACAATGTGACAATAAGACCCACACTAATAGACGGAGTTTATTTCCACAACAGTTTCGATGCCCACTGGCATCCTCTTGGGTGGATATAGATACTGTTGTGGAAATAAACTCCGTCTATTAGTGTGGGCTTTATTGTCACATTTCGACCTCAACGTAAAAAAGTGAAGTTTTGTATTGACAGACAACTTCATATATTGTCAATTATAACAAACATCAGCTTGGTATAACTTTTTTCGCGATTATTTTACGTTTATTAAATGAATAACAAACACAGCTAAACTTCATAAGGGTTTTAAATGAACAAACAGGATAATACTGTACAGGGCTATTCAAAGTGATTCATCCGATTTCAACTGAGAATACTTCCGTACCTATCAACCATGCATCAACTGGGCATACACCATATGAATGAAAGAGGAAATCTCCGAGTTTTACAAAATCACCGCGAGAGGGCTCCAAAGTCACGCTGTGGCCTAGACTAGCAGCAAACAGTCAGTGTGAAAATGGCGTCCGCACAGCAGAAGGCGTTGGATTGGTCGCAGTGGGCCCCATGACTTGGTGCTCCACAGCTGGCCCCCTAGGTCGCCGGATCTTACACCGTGCGACTTCTTCCTTTGGGGGTACGTTAAGGATACTGTGTACGTGCCACCGTTGCCCACATCTTTGGATGAGCTCCGAACTCGCATTGTTACTGACGTAGAGTCAGTGACAACGGACATGCTGGAGCGAGTATGGGAGGAATTCGACTATCGTGTCGACGTTGCTCGTGTAACTAGGGGAAGTCAGATAGAGCATTTATGAGGTGAGAGACAAAATTTGGACAGTTTTTCTTTTGGTTGATGTATCACAAATCACTCTGTATTTGTAACATTAAAAAATATTCTCATTTGAAATCAGGTGAATCATTTTTAATAGCCCTGTACACTGCTGTACTTACTGCTATACTGCTGTACTTTAATATATATATAACCTCAGAACCTTACAAAGGTTCCACGTGATGATTCCTCATTTCGCGAAGGTCAAGCTTGTCGCCCCTACCTCTCTCTCTCTCTCTCTCTCTCTCTCTCTCTCTCTCTCTCTTTCTCTCTCTCTCCTCTCTCTCTCTCTCTCTATATATATATAATATATATATATATATATATATATATACACACACACACACACACACACACACACATATATATATACACACACGTATGTAGT
>JAJOZX010000564.1:42500-110000 GCA_023014485.1 Bathynomus jamesi
AAAATAATAGCTACAGAGTTTCTTAGAGACGCTCTTATAAATTATTAATTAAAATGAGCATCTTTTCATATATAGAATCTCTTAATTATTTAGAGCAAACTGAAATATATTTTAAGAGAAATATTAAAAAAAATTCAAATTAAAAAGAAATGTCAGTAAATAAATAATGAAAAACACATACATACATACATACATACATACATACATACTCGTACATACATAAATTATCTAAAAACCCATTTTTCCATTTTCTATGAGGTAGGTAGAACGCTTGAACTAGGGACCAAAAATACTTTAAACACACACACACACACACACACACACACACACACAGATAAAAAAAGAATCACTGTTAGGAGTAAGATACCACCCCAACTTCAGGAATCTAATGTTACCTTTGATGATAAGGTTTTGGTATACCTCCAGTGGTACGTCAAGTGAGACCAACGTCTCCATTTACATACATCACAAACTACTTCAGTTCCTTTCTGGTTTTCGTTAACTCGTATCACATCTACAGTATATCAATTCTACTTTTATTAACACATTTACTATATCTTACATTCTTCCATCTTTAACTTGGTCTTTCTCTACTTCCTCTAATTATTATTATTATTATTATTATTATTATTATCACTCACTATTACACACGTTTTGCCAAATCTATAATTATTCATTCTCTCCACATGACCATACCAACGTAACGTACGGTTGTTCACCACACTTTAAAATTGTCTTTATTGGTAAAAATAAATACAGTTTAACACTATTACAGTTGTTACGGTATTACTATACAGTAATTTTATCGTACAACACTATTACAGTTGTTACGGTATTAATATACAGGAATTTTATCGTTAATACAATGTTGTTAAATGGACTAAATTTTTTTTTTTTTTTCAGAAAATTATCATTTCTTTAACGGTCGATTTGTTTCATACTTGAAGTCACACTTAAATTGTTCATCGTAACTACTCTCCTCACCTTTCACAGCAAACTGTTATACTAACCAAGCGTCTCACATCCATAAATTAATGTTGGCATATTAATATGCCTTTATGTAAAACTCTTGCTACATCTACATTCGAGCATTTCCTTCTTACCAGGTTATACTATGCTCATGACTTGCTTTTTCATGGAAAGTCCCTTTGCAGTGTCATTACAGCATACCTGTATGATGCCAGTGTTTTTCATGCAAAGGGACTTTGAGGCCACCTTGTATATTATTTTTAACTTAGAATATTAAAAAAATACGCTGATTTTTCTTATTACTTCGTAAATGTATGGAAGTCTTGATGATTACGAAAAGAAAAATGGTTCATATTCTTTTCTTTAATGATCACTTACTAAAGTATTCCTATAAAAACAAAATAATGCTCTAAAATATTGTGAATTTCAGGCAGCGAATTCTGCCAAACAAAACCGCTTTCTAACCCGGGTCGACATGAACCTTTGTTTGCCTCGACATTTGATACCTGACCTCTATATCGGTAACCCCTTTTAATTAATTAATATATATATATACATATACACACACATATATATATATATATATATATATATATATATATATACAGGGGTCCCGTAAGTCTGGACCCATAGGGAAAATAATAAAATTACAAAATAGTCCAAAAATTTATTACATAATCTGTTCAAAGTGTCCGCCGTTGTGTCGCACACATAGTTGAAGACGTAATCTCCACTGCGACAGCACTTTCTGAATCACAGTCGCAGAAATTTCTTGACACGCCTCCACAATGCGTGCTTTAAGGTGGAAAATGTTCTGAAGTTTGACCTCGTACACTTTGGCTTTCAAGTGGCCCCACAAATAAAACTCCAGCGGAGTAAGATCATAATAAAAAAATAATAAAAATAATAAAAAATATATTATAAATAAATTTTTGGACTATTTTGTAATTTTATTATTTTTCCCTATGGGTCCAGACTTACGGGACACCCTGTATATATATATATATATATATACACTGTATATATATATATATATATGTGTGTGTGTGTGTATATATATATATATATATATATATAATTATATAGTCGGTCATATTTTCTTGTTTAATATTAAATGCGTTGTTATTTCATTGTCACTGCGAAGGTACAAAGCATTAGTATTTCAAAGAATTCATTACGGCTGGAATGACAGGTAAATCAGACATTTTCGTAGGTAATTATATTTTAAAAATTTTTCGTAGTTCGATAAAAATTGAATTAACTGATTACTATATACACAAATATAAGATAGTATAAACTTAATTAACATAAAAAAAATGTTAATAATATCTAATAATAAAACAAAAGTTACTTACCGTATTTTACGCCTCATAAGACGCTACAAGTGGTAAGACGCACCCTGTATTTAGCAAAGAATATTTAGGAAAAAAATATTTCGAAGATTTATCAGCCTGACAAAAAATATATTCCCATAACTTTATTAAAAGAACATTAAACAAAACAATAACATACGAGCTCTGAAGTGATTTTTGGAGACGTTTTTCAGGGAAAAAGTAGCGTCTTGTGAGGCGTAAAATATGGTATTAAAGTTGGGCGCGTTCTGGTCTGAAACCTCTTGTCAATAATATATACAGTGTATATATATATATATATATATATATATATATATATATATATATATATGTACGGTGGAGAGCGCAGGAAAGCAACTCGCTCCTCCACCAAGCCAGACCTAGAGACGGGGCCACCAGCTTCACCTCCGTCTGAAGAGAGACCAACGCACGAAACAACATGAGGTTCATAAGGTTCATTAAGGTATATATAAATAATTTTTTCCTGCACATTTTTCCTTTTGTTGCTTTAGAGCAGTGGTTTTCAGACTGGGGTACGGCGTACCCCCAGGGGTACGCGAGGGAATCTTAGGGGGTACGCGAAGGGGTCGTGAAACTATAACCCTTTCAATTTTATATACGATTACCAAACGGCCACGAGTTACACGGTGGTAAAGAAAGTAAAAATCGTCTATCTGTCTCGAAAATCCAGAAAATCCCGTGAAAGAATTCAAGGGGTACAGAAGAAGAAAAAGTTTGAGAACTGCTGCTTTAGAGGGACATGGTGTGGGGCAGTTTTTAACTAGAGAGATGGTAACTAGGTATTCGACCACTGCTGTTAAGTTAGATTTAACACACCTTAATGAATAAAATAATTACTGGCAGTTACAAATATTATTTTAGTGATTGAAAATTTCTCCAAAAAGTTAATAGAAAGTAATATTTGACGCTTTCATTATGTGAATATATCGTCTTTCAAATGATTCCGATCACGCGACTGTTCTACGACAGAGAAAATTCGATATCTTGACACGTCTCCAAATTTACGGCTGTACAACGGATGACAAAATACTCGATACATACGTATAAATAGCTCGTATAAGATGTGAAAACTGTGTTGAAACTCAGCTATGTTTCCTCTAATTTTTTTTAGTCCGTGTGCGCAAGAAATTTTCGTTGTGCGTACATTTAGATTCATGGTGAAAAATTGTGAGAACTTTTCTGAGCGCTATTATCTTCAAAATGAAATATATATAAATATTAAATACTTAATAAATATTATTTCCATAAGGTGATAGCTTGATCATTACGGTACTATTAAATGGATATTAAAAAACTGTTTACGATATTATATTTTCTTAAAAAAGAAAACATTTTATCCATTCTAAAAATATGAATAAAATAAAAAATAGTAAAATAAAATTCGATAAAATAAAGAAATAAAATAAAAATAACATTAATTGAAAATTACTATTTTAGTTATCATTTCTCAAAACAATTTTTAGCATTTAGCAATTTAAAATAGACTATCGAGATTAATACATGATTTTATCCATTCACAAAATAGGAATAAAATAAAAAATAATTTTATTTTTTATGAATTATGAGATAATTACTATTCGTTTTTATGCAAAAATAAGAAAGAGAAGGTTTATATTCAATGCGTTAATGTATAAAAGAAAAAAATGCAAATACATAAAGTAAAAAAGATCTGTATTGCGTAATTGCGCGCGGACGTCGGCGAAGTCGGGCGGAAGGGGTTAATACTTAAAAGAGCGACTATAGAGTATGTTGATGCAAATGGTTAGACCTTGTGTGACGGTATATTTTTGAAATTACTTCATTTACTGTCGTGACTCATGATACGCTTGAGCCTGTGCGCATTTTATTTTGCTGTGTGCGCGGGTTTCACAACGCGTGTGCGCGCGCACACACGCACACCTCAGAGGGAACAATGGAACTTGAAAGTCGAAGAGCGTGTAAATGAAAACTGTTGTCGAGTTAGATTTTTTATTATGGAGTTAAAACATTATTATTTTTACTATGGGAGATCTGGAAAATCCCAGACATTACGCTTCACCTGGTCACTTCGAAGATGTTTCCTCTCGAGTATCGTTGTCGTTCCTTCGGCAGCAATGACGTCTTCTATGGCTAGTCGAAAAAAACGTCTTCTCATTTGTGTAAATGACACGGCCGCAAAAGTTCCTGTTGCGGTCGACATATTCTCTAGCAAAGGTTCACCTAAACTCACGCTATCTCTTCGTAAGCTTTTCTTTTACACTTGGAACTCTGTACTCTGAGATGTATTCCATATTTGTTTAGGTATTCCCTCGCCGTTTGGTCTGCTATTCGGAATTATACTTGACGATGAATAGCCGAAGTATTGGTTAATGGATTTCCTATAACAGCCGCAACGATCTGTTCGTCTTAATCGCGGGCAATTTTCTTTGGAACGCCACATCTATGTTTGTCCTTAAAATTCCCTTCATCTTTCCATCTTCTTATCCATTTACGAACATTGTCGCGAGGTATAGCGAAGTGATCTACAATTTCCTGTTTTCCTCTGCCAGCTTCCCGTAGGCAAATGATTCTTTTGCGGAAGGCAACTTTTCCACATTCGCCTTCTATTTTACTTATGGCATAGCACGTAGCTTAGTCTAAGGGTTGTAATTTCTCAGGTACAAGGAAGATTATATTCTTAACTACGACATGGTTAATTATTTTATAATTCAGCTACATACTTTTCAGAATTCAGTTTCACCGTTTTACAGTTCTGAAAGGTTAAAATCATTCAAATGAACTATTCAACACATAAACACACACACACACACACACACAGACACCCACCCACACACACACCCACACACCCACACCCACACCCACACACACATATATACAGTATATATAGTGTGTGTGTGTGTGTGCACACAAAAAGTTAGATAAATAAATAGGCAAATATTAGATAGATAGATCGATAGATGGATAGATATAGGTATGGACACATACTGTATAGATAAAATATATTCAAATTTATAGAAGCATATACACAGTTATAGCACGTCGGTGGTGTAGGGGTATCTATGAATTCACTGGTCCTGGGCTCGAATCCAGGTGCATCCGAATTACCAACTTCTGTTGGACTGAGAAAAGGACCGGAAAACCACACCAATTATTTCTTTCCATGTATTTAGCAAATCTGCTGAAGACAGATTAATGTTTACAGTTTACATAAACAGTTATAAAAAATATATATACATATATATATATATACACAGCATTTATTATTGACAGGACCCTACCAATTATACAGGGTGTCCCATAAGTCCGGTCTCATAGGAAAATTTATTTTAAATTAAATTTACAAAAGTTATACATTAGAACTAAAACAAATATTCAAATTGACATCTTGTCTTGGAACCTTTTATTTTGCAGGTGGAATAGCATGCAATAGCTAATATGGAAGCGAGTTACGCTCGTGAAGAAAAGGCCTTTTCCTCAGGAGTGTAAATCACCTTCAAACTAGCCATTGCGTTATTCTACCTGCAACCAAAAAAAAAAAAGTCCCAAAACAAGACATTAATTTGAACATTTATTTGATTCTAATATATTAATTTTGTAAATCTAATAAAAAAAAAAAAAATTCTTATGAGACCGGACTTATGGGACACCCTGTATATTTATTATTTCGTCTAAAAATGAATGGATTGGATTCAGTGTAAAAGCGTGACCCGAAAAGGAAAGGTGAAAAGTTAAAAGTCAAAAGGGAAAAAAGGTAAAAAAAAAGTAAAAAAGACGCCGACGAACTATCACAGACATGTAATACATAACTGAATGGGGGGGGGGGGCTCTCACAAACATTCTAAAATGCCTTTTTTTACACAATAGTTTTCAGCGAAAGAAATAATATTTTCATCACTGAAAAACATCTGAGAATTTTAATGCGTCTTCCGACGGTACTTTCACAAACAAAAATTCCACTTCAAAGATAATGAGTTTCCGATGCAAAACTTCATCTTTTTAATCTTGGGCTCAACTCTTTCGAATGACGAAAAAAAAAAAGAAAAAAAACCCTTTCCATTTGGGGGGGGGGGTTGTTTTTCCTTTCTTTATTAAAGTTTTGCGAAATACCTCGTAAACGTCTGGTTTCTTTGCATTGTTTTTTCTTTCATATATATATATATATATATATATATACACACACACACACACACCACACATATATATATTCCAAATTTTATACCACAATTGTTATTATTTTTAATGTCATCCCTTCATTTAAAGTCTTTTATTATTCTTTTGCCAATGTTTTAATTACTTTTAGTGCTTTTGTTTCTATCCTTTAACTACTTTAAAGGTTTATAAAAATTAAAAGCGTTATAAAAATTATATATACAGTATATATATATATATATGTTACAGGGAATCTCTGTAACTTGGGATTTCAGGAAACCTCTAAAATCTTGAGAGATTTCATGTAAGGTTAAGTCGTGATATTTTCGTTAGTTTTAACGTAAATATCACGACTTAACCTAACCAGTCGTCAAGGGCGTACAGTTGACCTAACCGGGCATTCAATTAATAGGGCATTCAATAATTTTTCTTTTTATGACATCTCTGAACATTTTAGGGATTTCATGATAATAGAGAGAGAGAGAGAGAGAGAGAGAGAGAGAGAGAGAGAGAGAGAGAGAGAGAGAGAGAGAGAGAGATGATGATGATGACTGAACTTAATTAAAATTCTCTTAAGAAAAATAGAAAGAAAAATCATAAGAAAATAAATTTTTTATTTATTATAAGCCCCAACGTTTCGAAAGATACAGTATTACCTTCCTCAAGAATCAACAAGAAATAAATACAGAAGTCCAGAGGAGGATTCCAGAAAGGTGTGAACGGAAGTGGACGATGGTACCATGCAGGAAGATCAGATCGAGTTAGGACCGCCCCAAATTTATTTTCAAAATATTTCTTTTTATTCGGTTTGGATTAAGGTCATCTGCATGAAGATTAAAAGACAAGGACTCAACCACGTTTCTCTAATGCCTCTCCGTCATTTGGAAGCGTGAAAAATAATTTTCCATTTTGTCTCGTGTAAACAAAAGTTGACCTTTAGTGACAAAACACACACACACACACACACACACAGTCTACATTTCCTTCCACCTGTGATATCTTAATAATGTTCTTATGAAGTAAATTTTGATTTGTTCATTAATGCTTTTAAGAATTTTAACCCTTGAAATGAATGCGAGCCGAATGACACTGTTCTTTGCAAAAGTCTTTATTTTGCGCCACTATAAACGAAACGAAGAAATTGAGATCGCCCGTTTCACTTTCGATAGTGTTGGTAATAAAATTTTAGTAGTTAACACAATGGACCGTGTTCGTCTGGCTTCAGCGCTGTGCCAGTTCCTAGCTCTCATAACTGATTATTATTAGGTAAATAGATAAATTCACTCGATAATGTATATATATATATATTTTAAACAATTTTCTGGTTTGGTGAGCTTCATATACAAAAACCTTTAGTGTTGTAAAAATCTATCAGGATCTGATAACTTCCATACTTTACACTTCGGTTATGCTCCATCATATTGCAAAAACTCTTGAGCGAGTTGTTGGGAATGATCATACAAAGGTTCTTTATTGGCTCTGCTCCTTAATGATATAAATATAAATGATATAGGCTACGTCATTGTACAGTAATTAGAATGCATTGTTGTTTATTATCGAGAAGGGACTTTGAGATATATATAATTATATTTATTTATTAGTATGTAAAGACATCGTTCCGTCATTGTTTCAAAAATTAACATTTTTTAAGTATTCATGCGCTTCGTCAAATAGCTCACTTGCCACGGCTGAGTGTATTTTCCAACCATATACTGTACACACACACACACACACACATACACACACACACACACACACACACACACACACTGTATATATATATATGGTGGGTTAAATGCAAAGGAACACACTTCGATTCTTGTAAAACTTTTATTGAAAATATTAGGTTTAAAAAGTGGTTTACTATATATATATATATATATATATATATATATATATATATATATATATATATATATATACTGTAGAGAGAGAGAGAGAGAGAGAGAGAGAGAGAGAGAGAGAGAGAGAGAGAGAGAGAGGCAATTTGTTGGATGGTTTAACCTCCCGCACCATGAAAGGTCAGATGGTCGAGAAAGGTTTTCAGATATTTGCAATGTAATATTAAATTCTGTATGTAATTTTTCGTACCTTATAAAACACTTTATCATTCACAATAAACACTATATTCATGTAAACTCACTTAACTCACGTATTGTAAAAAAATTCTTTAAGACCTTTCCTACATTTACTAATAACGTTTGAAACAGAGGTGTGATGGAAGATGTAAGATGTAAGATGCAAGATGTAACAAACATATTTATTCCATGTTTTATTGAAAATAACTTTAAATATGTTTATAGATGTATAATACTGTCTTCCTTTATGCAAAAGAGATAAATGGATACTTTTTAAAACATAGCTTTGTCCTTATTTTTTGTTGATTCTGACAAAACAATACGTCGTTCATAGTTTGGTTGCTTATTCTGTTTCTTAAAGGATTTAGGATGTACTGAAGGACCGAAAAAGAGTCTCTCCACAGAAATCCGAGTAACGGAAAGCGAGAATGCAGTAAATGCTGCATCTGCAATGGCTACAGTATTAATACATAAAACGGATCACCTGAAGATCAGGGCCCCCGGCCTTCGTTAGTTAGCCTTATAAGGCTAACTAACGAAGGCTGGGGGGGCCTGATCTTCAGGTTATCCAATAAAACTATAGTGATGGATGAAGACACCTACAAAATTCGTTCGTGGCAACAACTTATATATATATATATATATACACACTGAAATCTTAAGAACCTATGACGTCATTTCGATCCATGACGTCCCCTCTTAAGCGAATTGCAGTTAGAAAACGAAATGTTTTCTAGCTTGATTTAGTTGACAAAAATTATATTTTTCGTAAGTAGGTCCTAATTTCTTTTAATCTTGCATATTTAATTAGTAAATAATTTACTTACCATCCTAGCAAAATGTTAGTAAATCAATATTTTTATGTTACATTAACTGAGTTTTGTACAAATTTTGTTTCGTAAGTTAAATCTCTCTTGGTCCACATATGTTAAATCAATAAATAAACCACTTCCAAAAAGCTTGGCCTTCTTTATAGGGCAGAGCAGAAGAGTGGCTTTAAACCATTTAGACTCCATTCAAAATTAAGTCAAAATTTATTAACAATAGGTCGATTATTTACCAGTAAATTTCCCTCATTTCACCTAGGCAGAGATGTTCTTTTCCTCTCTTTTTAGAAATATTTTAATAGCCAATGCGCTGAAGAGTTTTACTCAATAATTCCACCCCTCCGCACCCATTTCAGCGATGGCCCACTAGAGCCGATTCTAATAATTCATGGCTCACCTCCCATGTTGCTGTCATGTTTATATAAGGTTTAATAAGCAAATTTTTGTTATTAACATTTATTAACATATGATAATAAAAGACAAGCAAGGGGGCCATGGACCACCGGTTGGGAATCAGTGCACTAGGATCTCTGGGAGCGCGTATGCATGTACAGTACAACATCACTTTGCAGAACATCCTTTTTAAAAAGCTTTTGAGCAATGATAGGAAAAACTCAACCCACCCTTGGTTATTTAACGAAGACACCTTCATAAGTCTTCAAACATGGCACATTAAAATATAACAAGAGATTATCGTACAGACACATATCAAAACATGATTGGATTTGAACACAGCCAGTCTGTATTTCAAACATGTTTTATATAAAAATTTAAATATATTTTGTAAACAAATATCGGTTCGATTCTTTAAATGATAAAGTAAATCAAACATTGATAAGTATTCTAGGTTTCTAACATCATCGAATACTGTCATCTTACACCAGACATTTTGTTAAATTCATTTTAGAACATGCGTCACTCAAATTGTTCAACAACGTAGAATTATGAAACCCTTTATGTATATACTCTATATAGTAAGACCTAAGTATAGAAATAAGTATGTAAATAAATTTCCCTATTTATATCAATACCCCTACCCCATAAAAATTTTACTTCTATACCTATACCTATGCCGTTTATGCCATCCCATATATATATATATATATATATATATGAAAATTATTTCACGAAGGTAACACGTGAAAAATATTTATGATGAATAAAACCACGAAGGAAAGGAAACACAAAATGGTGCTCAAGCGCTTTCGTCTAATGACATCCTCAGGAACACTGAAGTACATAAAAAGGTTAAGCCTATATATAGGTTACAGAAAGAAAAAAAGAAAAAATAAATAACATACATACACACACACACACACATACATATATATATATATACATACATATCTATATATACAAATACATACACACATACATACATACATATATATACAATAAACAGAGAAGTAAAAATAATAAAAAATTATAAAAAAAATTAAAAATTAAAACCTTAAAAGATTACCAGTGAGGCGTACAGATTTTGTAAGGAAAAATATCGATTTTTAGCACAAGATCAAATGGATTATAAAAATACAAATTTATACTGGAACTCTGCCGGAAAAAAAAAAAAAAAAAAAAAAAAAAAAAAATTTAGCACAAGATCAAATGGATTATAAAAATACAAATTTATACTGTCCGGGTTTTAACACAATGCTGCCTATGGTCAGGTTTCGATATATATAAAAAAAAAAAATAATAAAAAAAAATAAAATGCAAATTAAAAGTTAATAAAGTAGAAAACAAGTTTACCAAAGATTTAATGTTTTACACTTCCTATCTATATCTGTTTTAAAGGAATTCAACATAACAGGATCGAGTTGAAAAAGACCTTTGCTTATGTTGAAGTTATTTGAAAGTTGGATAATGGCAGACTCAAGAATATTTCTATTAACAATGTTGCTTGAATGGAATAAAACTGAAGCATTATTCCAATCAATACAGTGGGCTAACTCTGACAAATGGACAAAAAGGGCACTGGACAACTGTCCTGTTCTAACGGAATATTGATGCTGTTTTATACGTATGTGCAAATCCTTTCCCGTCTGACCTATGTAAAAGGAATCACATTGTTTACAACCAATTTTGTAGATAATGCCTGAATTATTGGTAGGGCTATTTTTTACTATGATATTTTTCACAATATTGTTATATGAAAATACTACATTAATATCCAAAAGTTTAAGTACATTAGCAATGCCTAAAAAGCCCGGGAAAAATGGAAGTAATATATATATACACACATAAAACTTGTTAGTTTTCTTCCTTATAAGTACTTATAGGACTTAATCTTTTAAAAAAACCGCTCGATGTGTTCACCGTTCAAGTTTTGACACAACTGAAGCTGTATTGGTACTAATCAGCAAACTCCACTGGTAAGCTCTGTAGTGCAGCAAGAATAGCCTCCTTGAGTGTTGGGAGGGCTCGAAGTTTTGTCATGTACACAGAATCTTTGATTCTATGTAACTCATAAAATGAAGTCAGCCAGAAGACTCAAATCCGAAGATTGCTGTATCTAATCAGTCAACTTTGGAACTAGGGAACATTTGGGCCAAGAAGCGCATCTTGCAAAAATATTTCCTCTAAATTAGTTTGTAGTTGTCATTGTAATAATGACTTCTTCATTCAGCAAAATTATGCCCTTCTAACGTGTTTCAATATATATATATATACACAGTAGATTCCCCTTAGACGGAACCTCCCCGAGACTGAAATCTCCAATAAACAGAAAATTAATTTGAGGGGTCGCGCGTCTTAAGATACCTAAGCGCCACCACAGGCGAAAACGTGTTTTTGATGGATATCACTATTTTCACCCTTCCTCTATCGCGTGGTTTGGGTTATAATGACCTTACGACACTAGAAGTATGGTTGAAAACCTTATGAAGCGAACTACTTTTTTCACCTCTATCGCCAGCCAAAAGTTCACCCAAAGTTCGGCATAATAAGAAAATAAAAAAATTAAAAAAGTATATATAAAATATAAAATATGAAAATCTATTCCAAAAACTCATCAACATCTTCATTAGCATACTTAGAACTCTAATTTAGCCAAAAATGAACGTTCTAGCTCAATTAATAACTGAGATACTATTGCCAGAATATTGTTGAACTTTGGAGGCGATTTCTGGCGAATTTTAATTTTGGCGCTTAAGTACCGTAAGACGCGGGACCCTTCATTTCGATCTCAGAAATTTTTAGGGGGAACATTTCTGACTATATCCATTAATTAATAATAATTAATAATAGTATATATAATATAATGATCTAAAAGTAATTAATTAATAATAATATCCATTAATTAATAATATTTCCGCTAATCTATCACGAATGAAGAGTGTGGTTCAATTTGTCGCTCGGAAGATGTAAGGTTTTTTTTGTTTCCGTTTACGGATAGCCGGAAGTTTCTCTTAGACGGAAGTGTTCTGGACCAATTATTCCGTCTAACAGAGCATTCAGTGTAGAGGAAAATGTCGTAGAAGTAATAAAGGAAAACCCAAAATACTTCCATAGCTGTGTGCAAGGGAGAAGAAATAATGAACTAACTGACGATTTAAAAGAAATATCTGAAACATTAAGAGCCCAGTATGAATCAGTTTTCAGTACTCCAAAAGTACTATGACGATGTGCGATGGAGAGCGCAAGAGAGCAACTCGCTCCTCCACCAAGCCAGGCTTAGACGCCAGCTTGATCTTCGTATGAAGAGAGACCAACACAAAAATTATATATATATATATATATATAAAACGCCTTTATGTAACTAGTTCTTCTTCCTGTTATTTTATTTCCTGAATTAATTACTTCTACTTTTGAAATATTATTTGTGTGTGTGTGTGTGTGTGTGTGTGTGTGTGTGTGTGTGTGTGTGTGTGTGTGTGATAGCAATAGAAAATGTTTTTTAAAATGATTTATTTTCACAATCAAATGAACTTGATATTAAAGCAAATAATTCGTTATAAATGGTTATACATTTTCTGATGACTAATTAACATATTTTTGAGTAAAACATGAAGTGCCTCGTCACACTCTGATAAGCCTCTTCGCTTCCAAGTTTTGTCCCATTTGTATTTCAGTGTTGTCGTGGGCTATCAGACATGGATAACTTTGTCGAATCTTTGGGGATCAAGATAGATCCGCGGTTTGGTTTATATGCACAATAGGAGTTGGATAACTATATAGTATTTCTTATTCTATAAGATTTTCTATAAATATAATTAAGCTAATACGATTGAAATTCTCGTGAGAAAACTGATAAGAAATTAAATATGTATTTGTAAAATTGTAATGATTATTTTTTAATATCTTATTTTCTTGTCGAAATTAACGCAAGACTCGAAAAACCTCATTTGCCCTTAAATAATCGAATGAAAATGGGTATTCGTAAAAAACTAGATAATTTAATACAAATGTTTCTTTCCTAATTTTGTGTAAGAGTAACAAAGACATGAAGGAAAAGTTAACCCAGAAGAATTTTTATCTGTACGTGAAATTCTCTGCCTGAATGTCTCACTGTCTATTTAACTCTTTGTTAACCTCTTTGCTTAACGAAGTTCAGCTGATCATGAGTTATAGAAATTTGGATAATCCGAATACGTACGAAATTGTTTAGTTCAAAAGTTCACAATTTAAGGTCTTGGTATGGCCTACAATTTGTCAGTTTGTTTAAAGAGAAATTGTGTATCAGTAAGATCAATAGATTATGTTAACCCAGCTAGCGACTGCCCCAAGTCAGTCTGAAAAATGGGATGGGGAACAGAAATGAGTCCGAGCTATCTTTCAACCTTTCAAATGTTCCGCGCGATGATTCCTCATTTCACGAAGGTGAAAGCTTGTCGCCCCTCTTCTCGAGTTGGCCTGGTGAAGTACCTCACATAGCCAGGTACGGCCGGCTCATCGGGGATTAATCTGAGCCAGGCGTCTAATCTTCTTTTGAAGATGTCCACCGCAACACCACTCGTGTTCCTTAGTTCGTTGAGTAGCTGATTAAACAGTCTTGGTCCTCTCACAAGAAAACTATTTCCTTCAGGTTTACGGATGTTCCCTGCCTCGCCTTTAATTTGGGAACACTACAGAGTCTTCCTTTTCTACTTTCCCCTGTTGTTTGGGGGTTTATAGGGTTCAGAGTAAGATTAGGGGCTAGCGTCTCCATTATTTTCCAAGTGTAAATAATCTATCTATCTATCTATCTATCTATCTACCTATCTATCTATCTATTTATCTATCTACCTATCCATATGTCGTGATTAACTTTATTTATTAATTAATTTAGGTATTTGTTTAATTTATTCTCATCTCTCTTCTGTTTCACCTGATTCCGAAATGTATTTAATGGATTTTGCAGCTTGGCCGAGCACGGACCGAAGCAGACGTTTTGAACAAAAGGAAAATGTAATGAGATGATTTCACTTACGAGTTTATTTAACTCATTAATTTTGAAGACAAGTATAATGGTGGGGAGAGGAGAACTGAACTACACTGTTGCACTTTAATGAAGGCAATAATTCGTTTAAAACTACATTTTAGTGACAAATGCGGGACTAAATATCCTATTTATAACAGTGGCATGGTGAAAGTGAAGTATGTGTCTCCCCAGCATTTGAATGTCTCTCTGATTGGCCAAAGAATTTTACCTCATTTAAAATAACCTTTATTAAATTTCATATTAAAATTCAACACATGAGATATATATATACAGGGTGTCCCAAAAAAAAACTATATACTCTTTATAGCATCATATATTTTATAATTTAAAAAAACCAAACAATATATTGTTATAGCAATTGCCAATGAAAGGTAAATTAGTAATCTAAGTGATCAAAATGTTATAGCGAGTTGTTTGCATATAAAATTTAATTAACTACACCAAGTGCTCATAATGTTTTCCGGCGGCATTTTGAACATTTTGAGCACTTGGCGTAGTTAATTAAATTTTATATGCAAACAACTCGCTACAACATTTTGATCACTTAGATTACTAATTTACCTTTCATTGGCAATTGCTATAACAATATATTGTTTGGTTTTTTTTAAATTATAAAATATATGATGCTATAAAGAGTATATAGTTTTTTTGGGACACCCTGTATATACACCTTACCTTACAACCTTACAAAGGTCCCGAGCGATGATTTCTCATTTCGCGAAGGTCAAGCTTGTCGCCCCTCCTCTCGAGTTGGCCTGGTGAAGTAGTGAGTTGGATTCTTGCGCTATCCACCTCACATAGCCAGGTACGCCCGGCTCATCGGGGATTGTTCTGAGCCAGGCGTCTAGTCTTCTTTTGAAGATTTCCACTGCAACTCCCTTTGTGTTTCATAGGTCTTTGGGCAACTGATTAAACAGTTTTGGTCCTCTCACTACAAAACTATTTTCTTTCAGGGTTAAGGATGTTCCCTGTCTCGCTTTCAATTTGGGAATACGACAAAGTCTACCGCTTCTACTTTCTACCGTTGTTTGGGGAGTTACGAGATTCAAAGTAAGATTAGGGACTAGTGTCTCCATTATTTTCTAAGTGTAAATAATGGTGTATCTCTCTCTTCTCCTTTCCAGTGAATATAGGTCTAGTTCTCGTAACCTTTCCCAGTAATTTAGTTCTTTGCACCCATTGATCTTGGCTGTGAAGCTTCTTTGGATCCCCTCCAGCTTTCTACTGTTCTTTTTTATATGGGGATGTTAGGACCGAGCAGTATTCCAATTTGGGTATTATCAGGGTTTTCAGTAGAGGAATCATTACATTCCTATCCCTTCGTTTAACGGTTCTCAATATCTGACCAGTTATTCTCTTTGCTCTGTTTACTGCTATCTTATTTTGCGTTTCAAATTTCGCATCATCTGTCATTACAACCCCTAAATCTTTTGCTCTGGAATTTCTCTGAATTTCCTGTCCATTTGGGGTATAATATTCCATGGATTTTAGGTCTTCTCTTTTTCCGTACTGTAATAGCTGAAATTTCTCGGTGTTAAACTTCATATTGTTGTCTTCCGTCCACTTGTAGATTCTGTTTATGTCGGTTTGTAGAGATCCTATGTCTTTTGGTTTTCTTATTTTTCTACTGATCTTTGTGTCATCCGCAAAGGATGTTACTGTGCTGTCTCTGGTAACGTCCTCATCTATGTCAGTTAGCATGATTATGAAGAGTAGTGGAGCTAATACTGTTCCTTGTGGTACTGAGCTGAGGACCTCTGATTCTGATGAAGATACTCCTTGTACTGTAACGACTTGCCGCCGCTCACTAAGGAAATTATATATCCATTTCCCTACCTTTCCTGTTATTCCCATATATTTCAGTTTATGTATTATGATTCCATGGTCACACTTGTCGAACGCTTTAGCAAAGTCTGTGTATAGTACATCATAGTTTTCATTACTTTCAAGTGAATCAATAATGTTGTTGTAGTGTTCCATTAGTTGTGATAGGCATGATCTGCCTGACCGAAACCCGTGTTGGTTATCATTGAATTTTTTCTGAGTTTCCAAAAAGTCAGATTTTCTGTCTAACTATTTTTTCAAATATTTTAGTGAGTTGAGATGTAAGCGATACTGGCCTATAGTTTTTGGCCTCGGGTCGATCTCCTCCTTTATATATTGGGACTATGTTCGCGCTCTTCAGGATGCCCGGTATTTCTCCCGTGTCTAATGATCGTCTCCATATCCAGTATAGGGGCTCAGCGATTGCATTCTTGCAGTTTTTGATCAGTGTGGCATTCCATTTATCCGGTCCTGCCGCTGAGTGTGTTTTTAGTTTCCATATGGCTTGTGTAATATCATCCGTCGTAAAGTCGAAATCCATTATACTTTCCCCTTGTGGTTCTTCAAAGAACGCGTTTCTATCGCATGTCAATTTGTCAGTTTTTGGGATACTGAAAGATGATTCGTACTGAGCTCTTAATATTTCAGATACTTCTGTTAGCTCATCAGATAAATCACTAAATATATACTGAGCTCTTAATATTTCAGATACTTCTGTTAGATCATCAAATAAATCACTAAAAAAAAATATATATATATATATAACGTAAAGAACGACGCTTGTATAGGAGATATTCCGCGCAAGACGAGAGAGAGAGAACGTAACAAATGAAAAAATGAGGTAACCACCTGGGAATTGAACCCGGGATCTTCCGATTGCCGGTATCGCGTCTGACCGGCAATCGGAAGATCCCGGGTTCGATTCCCAGGTGGTTACCTCATTTTTTCATTTGTTCCGTTCTCTCTCTCTCGTCTTGCGCGGAATATCTCCTATACAAGCGTCGTTCTTTACGTTATTTATACTGCGTGTTCTTTGCAGTTGATGTATATATATATATATATATATAATATATATATATAATATATATATATATATATATACACCTTACCTTACAACCTTACAAAGGTTTCGCGTGATGATCTCTCATTTCGCGAAGGTCAAGCTTGTCGCCCCTCCTCTCGAATTGGCCTGGTGAAGTAGTGAGCTTGATTCTTGCACTCTCCACCTCACATAGCCAGGTACGCCCAGCTCATCGGTGATTGTTCTGATCCAGGCGTCTTTTGAAGATTTCCACTGCAACTCCCTTCGTGTTTCTTAGGTTTTTGGGCAACTGATTAAACAGTTTTGGTCCTCTCTCTCTCTCTCTCTCTCTCTCTCTCTCTCTCTCTCTCTCTCTCTATATATATATATATATATATATATATATATATATATATATATATATATGAAAATTATTTCACGAAAGTAACACGTGAAAAATATTTATGATGAATAAAACCACGTAGGAAAGGAAACACAGAATGGTGCTCAAGCGCTTTCGTCTAATCAGTGTTCCTGAGGATGTCATTAGACGAAAGCGCTCGAG
Organism: Bathynomus jamesi; assembly: GCA_023014485.1. Lineage (NCBI taxonomy): Eukaryota > Metazoa > Arthropoda > Malacostraca > Isopoda > Cirolanidae > Bathynomus > Bathynomus jamesi. Next base: position 60,705 of record JAJOZX010000564.1, read on the forward strand.
CACCATTCTGTGTTTCCCTTCCTACGTGGTTTTATTCAGCATACATATATATAGGGTGGTTAATGGCTAGCGTCGCTGACTACGAACCCATCGGCCCCAGGATCGAGACCCAGTGACGGCAGGCGGCGCGCAGCAAACCCAAGCTGTTCATTCTTCCACACAATAAAGTGGTTTGTAGATAAAATGGGTACCCTGGATAGCCTAGTGGTTAAGACGCTGGGCTGCTGGTGGGGCGTGGTTCGGATTCCACGTTAAACTGTGGGTCTAAGGTGGAGTAAAAAGCTTGACCTTTGTCAGATTGAACAATCCAGGCGGAAATAAACCAAAGGTTACCAAAGGTATATATATAATATATATATATATATATATATATATATATATATATATATACACATACACACACGTAATTTGGTTGGTTAGTTGTGCCACTTTACGTCCTTTAAAACCATTTCTGAGACTAGTCTGGACAGTGTTTGGAGAGCTTAATTCAGTAATCTTACTGTTACACAAATTTACTTGACTCGACGCAAAATGGATCAATCACTCCATCACGTATTAAACTAATAAGGTAATCCGGCACACCAGTAATACTACGATAATGAATGAGCCTTAGATCATCTTAGATATCAGGAAAACACACACACACACACACACACACACCACACACACACACACACACACATATATATAATATATATGTGTGTGTGTGTATATATATATATATATATATAAGAGAGAAGGGGCAACAAGCTTGACCTTCGTGAAATGAGGAATCATCGCTCGGAACATTTGAAAGGTTGAAAAGTATATATATATATATATGTTTGCCTTTGTGCTTCAAGCTTTGATACTAATTCATCTGTTAAAATTATTGGCATACGTGAAATTGAAGATCAAATAGAATATGTGCTGAAATACAGTGTTTTATAAATGTGATTGAACAAACTCCAAATGATTTTGACAGCATTCATTTCATTTCGTGAGCGCATCGAGTTTTTTGACAGAAAAATCGCATGAATACACCATCGACTAAATTGATATGCTAAATATGCAAGCTATTTCGACACTGCAGTAGGAATGAGAGTATTCAGTATAAATAAACGAAGCAGTATTTCCTTTGACATGAAGGAAACTAAACGACAGAGCGTTATGTAAATGGCAATTATGATTACGTGTTTGACAATCATCAAATCATTTTGTTGGTCAAAATTGCTGCATCATTATTTATTAATAATACATTTATTATTAATACGTACGTTAACCAACCATGTTCTGCAATATGAACTAATCCAAAGCAAATAAGTTTAACATGAGTTTCCTTCGTATTACCTATACTCGATTAATCAGATTTTTCTAAGGTGAATAAACTAGAACTTCAGAATGCCACCTCGTCACTATAACAACCATTCCACAGAAGACAAAAGAAAACTTATTTAAAGATATAACCATGTTGAAGAATTTGTTGCATTAGCCCAGTGCTCTTCAACCTTTTTATGCTTACCGCCCACTTTTGTAATTTTGAATCTCCGTATCGCCCACCAAAATTAAAAATGCAAAAACTCAAACTAAAAGTTATATACCCTGCATAAAACAATAAAATTAATTGCAATTACCTTTAGATTAATGAGATCCTTGAGCCACTAGTGGGCGGTACCGCCCAGGTTGAAGAGCACTGCATTAGCCGAACAAATATATGTATATACGCATTAAAAGAACAACGGCCTACACGATTATTTCAAACTACGTCCAAAGGGGACAGAGAGAAAGAATGCCTTATAACGGTAAACAAATATCTCTCTCTCTCTCTCTCTCTCTCTCTCTCTCTCTCTCTCTCTCTCTCTCTCTGTGTGTGTGTGTGTGTGTGTGTGTGTGTGTCTCTCTCTCTCTCTCTCTCTGTCTCTCTCTCTCTCTCTCTCTCTCTCTCTCTCTCTCTATATATATATCTATATATATATATATATATATATATATATATATATATATGCAACGTTTTAAGTAACGTGACGATTGTATTTGAAAAGTGTTAAATACATTGTTTCCTTTCTTTCAGGATTTTTGAAGTTTGTCAAGTAGTAATGAAAACCGACGGACATCACATAAAATGTCGATATTTAAATAGGGGAAGGGGTATTTTTGAATCATACGGGGCCCTCCCAAAAGTTATAGTATTCATATTTCATTAAAGAAATATGAAAAATTTGGTTATCAAATAAGTACATCCTCCTGTATACACCCCTTGAAGTTGGATACCCCAAAATTAATTTTTTTTTCATAATAATAAAAGCAACATCGCATATTTTATGATAATATTTTATCAAAATGATTTATTAAAAAGCTCAAACATAATTTTTGCTGATAATAAGTATTTGATCAATATTCAGAATAAGGCAAATAAAGCATATATGAACATGAAATAACAGTGTATTACATTTGCACGCAATATATTTCTTGTGATCTAAGATAACATGACATCAACGGCATTGTTGAATTCCTCGAAGGTTGCATCTATCTTTGCGGAAACATTCAAAAGATAAGTTTTAAGATTCACAGCATATGTGGTGGCTGGAAGCTTTTTGTGATTTCTCATAAGTATGAAGATGTCACTGCCTTTGGGTACAGAGAGGGATGTATCACGCGCATACCAGATTTCCAAATACATTCTTTGTTTCTTTGTTTTACCATCTGCATCACTTTCCATGTACTCGTCAACCCGCCTTGAAGAGGTGAAAGGTCCTCCCATATCCTTCAAAACGACAAGGTCCTTGTTTCGCCTTTTGTCTACAGCAAGGTTGGCAATCTCCTTGTCCTGTAGTCCCTGCATTTGTAGCTCTTGCTGCTTGGCTTTCCATGCAATCATTATCCCTGGGATTCTGCCACCTTTCCTGACTAGAGAACTATAGGCTCTAAAAGACCCTGAATGCCTCTTCTCTATCAGATCCATGGCCTTGGAATTCACCTGTGATGATGAAGCAGCAGCTAACTGCAAGGCACCTTTCCTGAACAATTTATAATTTATAAAGCCAATTTTCTTTCAGCATCTAGATTTTGTATAGGAGCATTATCCAGCTTGTCACTTGGGATCTTAGAGAGACAGTGTGGTGCATCTTCATCATACTCCTCGAATCTGAAGATATCCACTTTATGTTCTGGAAACCATTAGCAAGCGCTAGGAGAAGCATGCGTAGTAATTTGATGACTTGTGGTTTGGAAAGGTGACAAATTTCAGATATAACACCGCAGATACATTCGTCATACTTTGTGTTGCTGAACCTCTCGGATGACACAAAATCAAAAGCTGGTTCTGTTACATTCAGTAGTTTCTCAGGGTCGACTGTGGTCAGACCCACATACAACTGTTGGAATGCAGGTATAAGTTAGAATAGTAAGTGCTAGCTGAGATTATCATGGACAAAAATGGCTCTACAAGATATAGACCAATTAAAGCTGCAACACAGTACATTACTTTGAGAAAATCCAGCTCCAGGAAGCACAATACTATGCAGGCAAGATGCAGGCAAGCTGATTGGAGACATTCTCATACGTGTGAAGAAAACTAGAAATATCATCTAGATCCACGCTTCTCAAACTAGGGGTCGCGACCCCTCAGGGGGTCGCGTAAATATTATTGGGGGTCGCAGAAACATTTGAAAATATTATTTTTTTCATAAATATACAGTGTTAGTACCTATTGCTTTTATGACATTGAGTGAAGGGTCGCGAAAAAATTTGTCTGATCCAAAGGGGTCGCCAGTGAAAAAAGTTTGAGAAGCCCTGATCAAGATGATAGAATGACACAGCAGACGAAAGAGTCACTCTAATGAAGCGCTCATCTTTGAGACTGACCGATTTATTGTTTCTAGATGCTATATGAGTCTCAAACTAGGTGCTATGTCAAGTCTATGATATAAATAAGAATAATACTAATACCATAATGACAAGGCTAATAAGACATCAACTATCAATTTCTATAACATAAATCTATCTAAATATCTACTTATTGCATCATTACACTGTCAGATATTTCCTAATTCTAATCCTTCTTCACATACTAAAGAGAAAAATGGTATATCTGTATAAAACATAACTACCTCGAACATAAACCAAGTCTCTGAGAAACATTAGTAGTTTCTTATTGTAATAGGCCCATATCTGGGCTCCATTTGCCTCATGAGTTCATAACATCTTCCAAGTATAATATATTTCATGTACAATACATGAGATAAATATGTATTTGACAATTAATTTCATGCACACTCATAGGATTAGAACTTGTTTTAAAGTTAAGTAAACATATACTATATTGAAGTACACGAAAAACTGTCAAATATATCGAAAATGCTGCAAAAACGCTCATAGACGCCAATTTTCAGGGGGTATGTACAGGGAGGGTTTAACTTTTCAATCATACAAAAGTTGTCATTTTCCTCAATAAAACAACGAACTCCATGTTTTATGAGGGGGTGGGAGCAGGTAAAAAATATCTCAGACTTTTTCAGTTAACACCCCTCCCTAACTTAAAAGAGTATTGTTCATTCCTAACGTGACTGTCTTTTAAACTAGGCGATATGTTAAAGGTAGAATAACTTGCTTAAATGTTGTACTTCGCTGTCGAATTTATCAAATCTTTGTCAGAAATGGTGGACTTTGTCAATTTGTTGAATACGTTGGTTCTTCTCATCTGCAAAACGATACATTTCAGGAAATTTAGCCCAATAGTTCTCTTCAGGAATAAAAGAAAATTAAAAGTTTGTATATACAGTATTGAGTGATCATTGGCTTTTAGTTCCAGTCTGATGAATAGAAAAATAATGCAAAAGAATAATTACAAAAATAATGATGGAATAATGTATGCGGAAATGGAATCCAGATTGTACAGTGTGGCCAAACAATAGTTCGCAAGTGAACCACATGTACAGGCACATAATGCTGTTCGTATCAGGGAATTAATTGCAGGTTAAAAATGTGACAGTATTATTATTATTATTATTTATATTATTATTATTATTATTATTATTATTACACAGGCCTGCGAATGAGAACTTTGTAAGAGTTGCTTCCTTACAAATAACTGATTTTATATAATTCAACTACGCTGATTTCGAATAAGGTGTCCATTTTTTTCTATCACGTAAGGATTTTCTGCAAACTGGAAGGGAAAGAACAAAATGAATAAATATTTTTTATTTCAATTTACATTAGGTACTTATTTCGCTTTGTTATACTAATTACAAATGCGAACAACTTTAAAAAGAAAGAAGAATACTAACGTCAATTACATAATCATCTTTATTTGTCCTGAGTTTTCTTGTGAGATCTATGCCTTTTAGCCTCGAATGTACGCGCTGTTCCTTTTCTTTTATGTAATAATTCTGGAGTATCCCGTTTCAACATCTAGCAGTAATCAGCCATCATGCTGATGTCCCACCTTCCCTGATATCTCTTCTCCATTTCTTTGATGTCTCGGTGAAACCAGGCATTTATAAGCATTTATAGGCAGTAGTTTTTAATCAAAATTTAATTGAGTAAATTTTAATGAAAATTACTTACATATGTAATATGAAATATGACATTTTATGAAAAATCAGTACGTGATGGAAAAATGAATATTATTTTCGGAATCAGCGTGCAAAAATTACTATATAAGTGATAAAATATTTCGGACCAAAACCATCGCAGGCCTGTTATCATCATTATTATTATTATTAATATTATTATATTATTAATATTATTATTATTATTAATATTATTATTATTTTAATATTATTAATTATTATTATGGTTATTCTAAAAAAAATAACTCGGTCTACGTCACTTAACATAATATGCCTAACCTAACTAGGCTTCACGCCTTTGATTTTTACGGCCGGCAGGATTACTAAGCTGAAGCCCCGCAAATTGTAAGGCAGATTTTTAAAAGAGTTGCAGATATCAGTTCAGGCTATGGCGCACTTTTACAAATATCATGATTTCAGCTTCAAATTACGGCAGATGTATCGCTCAAAATGTGCACGTTTTCCAGTCTCATCGACTGCCGGGCGTACGTATATATCGCGCTGAGCATCTGCAAATGCGAGGGCGAAATGAGCGTCGTATCTTCTATTCCTTCTCTTACTTTTTCCTTTTCTTCTCGCATCATATCTGAAATATATGTAAATTAGGTCTGTGCAACATTTTTTACGTTGGGGACCACTCTGAAAATGAGTACTAGCTTGTCGAGATAGACGAAATATTCAGTTCATACAGTTACAACATAGAAATTTTTTAATGTATTAAAAATGAAATTATAATACAGAAAAGCAAGTTTGAGATTCCATTAGAAATTCTGATATATATATATATATATATATATATATATATAAATAACGGCTTTCCTTTACTGGCACGAAATCACGTAATTATTATAATTATTATTATTATTATTATTATTATTATTATTACCAATTTCATAGGATTATATACTATATTACTGTGGTTTCACTGTATAGAGTGACACTAAAGTTAGGTAGCGTTGCTCGTTTCGTCACTTGTACACAAACATTCCACAATCAACTGGTTCAGAATTGCAGCAATGATTAACCCCTTTCATGCCCAAATTAGGTTTAAGATTAAAACAATTTTATACTTTATGTTATTCTCCATAAGGACTAAAATCTCGTAAAATTGTAGGGTTAAATTTACAACCATGGGAATAAAAGGGTTAATTAAACTAAAACGTACAGTATATAATTTGTCTAAATGACTATCATTTGCCGCAGGCCAAACTAACGCTCTTCTTGGTCTGTGAGTTGCACGCTGATAGTACATTTAACACAGAAAAAGCTTCAAAAGATAACATAGAATATAATCTAATTTCTCGAAATGTTACTACAGCAATAGTAGTAGGTGGTGATGGCCGTAATATTTAGTTCAGTTTATGCTATAAGTGGTGTAGCACTTTTCGAGCAAGTGTAGTTTGCGTCCCCTTGACGCAAAAGGGGACACAAACTACATTAGGTCAAAGTTGGGGAACGTAAACTACACTAGGATCTTTAGGAGACATTTTTTAAATGAATCCATTTGGTTAGTTAAGTCGGAATATTTTAGAAGTTTTAACGTTTTATTTGATTAGGTATACGCGGACAAAGTTGGGGAACGCAAACTACACTATGATAATGTAGGGGAACGTAATCTACACTAGGCACCACAGGGGGACGTAAACTACACTTGCTCCGCACGTTTTTTTAAGTTTAGTTTATGCTATAAGTGGTGTAGCAAAATTTATTTTTGGTTTGGATTTCAGGATTTATGGCAGCCCATCTCTGAGAAGTTTTCGCAGACATTTACAAAGTCGCTTATCCACTTCAAGGTTAATAGGATTGTGCAGACTATCGACATCGATTTTAGAAAACCTGAGTTGACGATTGACGTTGCCGACATCAACAAACAAACGCGACGCAAACCGAATGCAGCGCTCGCGATACGAGATTTGACTTCTTCGGATATGATGAAAACTCTCGAAGCAACGATGATATGACGTAATGATAAAAATATGAATACGACGTTGCAACTAACAAATCGGATGTTCCAATTCTCTTTTTGGGCAAACCAAGCTAAATTTACGTTTTCTTTAAAAAAATATATCAACTTAAAAAAATGTGATAAATTTTTTTTGAAAAACACACCACGACTTTTGCAACACACCTTAAACATCACTGAAGTCCTCTATCTTAACGGATGGAATGATTCGTGTATTAAAAAAAAAAAACTTAGAATCATAATACAATAATATAAAGACATACAAATAAACAATATAACCAGTAATGTAAGTATATATTAATAGTGTTAAAATTATTTAACTAAATGCAAATACAAATGTAAAAATAAATACAGGAATAAGTTAAAAAAATGAATAAATAACAATTGTGCTCAAAATGAAATATATTGAAATAATTCAGACTCACAAATAAGATAAATTTTGTTTATTTATTTTCTGAGATTGCATTTCATTCCTGGAAAGATTTGTAAATATTAAAGGAGCAGAGAGAGAGAGAGAGAGAGAGAGAGAGAGAGAGAGAGAGAGAGAGAGAGAGAGAGAGAGAGAGAGATTAAATAGAAAAGAGAGGAGTGCACGAAAAGAACAGAAATAATATATATATATATGTAGAGTGCACACACACACACACACACACACACACACACACACATAATATACATATATATACATATATACATACTGTATTTGCCACATGAAGTTTGATGTAGAATCTTTGCACAGAAAATGGAACATTAAATCAAATAACCATTTTTAAGCCACATAATGCGAATTTCAGCTTTAAAGTAGTGTGATGGAATGTACGAAATGAAATGATGCAAATGTGCGAAAGATTCACCGGAAATATAACAGAAATTCAACCGGAAGTAACTGTATTTAGGAAATGAATTTAAATTTTGGTAAAAACATATTTTAAATTTCAAAATTCTCTTTTGCAATAAAAATTAGTATATATATATATATATATATATATATATATATATATATATACACACACACACACCTTGGTAACTTTAGTTTGCTTCCGCCCGAATTGTTCGCTCTGACGAAGGTCAAGCTTGTTGTCTCACTTTACATCTACAACTTAACGTGGAATCCAAACCACGACCTATCACGGATGGTCAGAAATTAGAAAGTCCTTGTCTGAACTGAATCTCATGGCCTACCACTATATTAAGCAAATTTTATATTTTCATTGAAATCTGTATGCATCAGGTCGGACGTTTACAATTTGAAATTCGATTGTGTTCACGTAAATCCACTTATATATATATATATATATATATATAAAACAGGTATTGACCTCTAAAAACTCTGGGCTAATTCCTTTGATCACACTATCGTCAAATTAATTTTTGGTCTATCTTGGTTACTGCAATTATATTATCAAACTTTTTTAGATTTAAAAATAAGCTTCCGAAAACTATTTGCTTTAGTGTTGTCTACCAATACACGTGCGACCAAGCTAACGACACTTGGTCGACGTGATATAAAATCGACAAGCTAATGTGGGTTAGATTAAGTTAGGTTAGGTTAACATAGATTAACATAGGTTAGGTTACGTCAGGTTAGGTTGGATTAAGTTTGGGTAAGTTATCAAATGGGTACACGCCCTGTGCAACAGATGTAAGGCTTTGTATATTGGCAGTACACAACTCCAATTGATGGTACACCTTTATCAGCATCTGGGTTTATCATTCAGAAGTAATTGCCCCTTAATAGCACATTACAATCAGTAATTAGAAAACATAGTATTGATTATGACCCCCTTCATAACAACCAATCTGAAATATTACCAAGCGCCAACAACCTTGCATAGTTAAGTATTTTAATCTTTATGTATTCATAAAAATAAACCAACCATAACAGTACTGTAGTTCATTTTATAAATTCCATCTTTTTTAATGACCGAGTTAAAGTTCTTCTCCCAAACCAACCAAATAATATTAAAACTAACATTTAACCGTATCAGTTCAAATTCTCAATCTCGCTTTCATTAAATATGTGAGGTGACGTTTCGTCTTAGAGACTCAATATTTGAAGTAATTTTTAATTTCTATTTTCCTTCATTATATATTAAATATAATTTAATACTTAATATTATAACTTTGCTTTTAATTTTAATATTATATTTTCCTTTTAATACTAATTTAGATTTCTGTAAAGCAGAAATTGTTCATTTTTTTAAAAAATTATTAATATTCTTATTTTTCTGGTTTTTAGTCAAGGCCACAGGCTTCGCTTTTCATCGGATCTTCATGAAACTTGGTGGGAATGTTGCCACTATACCGATCTCTGGAGTTTACCCAAACCAGCCGATTCCCACCTGTTTTGACCATAAGTCAGTTTATGAAATCGAAAAATAATTCGCGCGCGACGAAGTGTGATAGAAATAAGAAAATTCTCCCCGAAATATAAGCTAATATTGTTATTTCAAAATATTATTATTTTTATTAATATTACATATCATTATTAGTGGTATTATGCTAAAATCTTCGCTCTTCAACTGATCGTGATAAAATTTGGTAGAAAGTTCAGAACAATATGTTCTTTTGAAGAAATGTCATTACGTCCAAATCCCATAATTTGTAACTTCAAGGTAGCTCATCAAAGTGCTAAAAAATCGGTAAAGATCGTAGGAAAAATTAAAAATAATAAATAAAAAACCTTGAAATGTTTTCCCAACACATTTTAGATATGCTCCTCTACTTTCTGGAAAAAATATGGTATGTTTGTACTATGCGCCACTTATGAAGCATTTCTTTTTACACGATTCTCCACACAGTACCCATTTTGGATCACCTGAAGATCAGGGCCCCCCAGCCTCAATTACCAAATGATATCTTTGTTAAAACTAACGAAAATATCAAGACTTAACCTAACCAATTGTCAAGGGCGTACAGTTGACCTAACTGGGCATTCAATTTAATTTATTATTATATTTGGTACTATAAAGCAAAAAACAAGAATACATGGAGGCCCTGATCTTCAGGTGATCCAAGATAAGAAAATTCAAATAAATTAACCATATATATTATATACTACTGGCTTTTCTTATTCTTAAAATGTAGTTAAAGCACTGAAGTACTGATTTCTTACAACTGATTAAAAATGATTCTCTGACAGTGCCCCCTGCAACAAAAATATTAGTTGCATGACCCCTGCCTTTCTAATTTTTAGTTTTCGAGTTATTTACATTTATACGAGCCCGAATGCAAATAGTAAAAAAAATCTCTGTCAGATACAGTAACTTAATAAAAATTATTTTAATATATGACTTTAATTTTTATATTGGATGGAGCCCATGTAGAACTATATATATATATAAATTATAATATATATATATATATATATATATAATATATATATATATATTTATATATATATAATATATATATATATATATATATATATATTGCAAATTTCATGCTCATACATTTCTTAGTCTTTATTTGAGGATATAATTAAAATCATTTTTCGGTTAAATCTCGTGTTGTTGGCTGAACTTGAATTTCTGAAAATTTCACTTGACTAAATATATCACATGGTCGATACACACATCGTTCGAAATCTCGTAGGAGCCCTACAAGACAGAATAAATAAAAAAATAAAAACATTAATATATAATAGTGCAATACTCTTGAAAACAAATTCCCATCGAATGCATACCTAATTTTAGTGTGCAGTAATAATTTCAATTTGCGCAGTGATAAATTGAAATCTGTGCAGTGATAAATTAGGTTCAATATCGGTTAGGTTAAGTCGTGATATTTTCGTTAGTTAGCCTTATAAGGCTAACTAACAAAGGATGGGGACCCTGATCTTCAGGTGATCCCTTTTATTTCTATGTAAAGGTGTAGAGATCCGACATTTCTATATAGGATACAAATTCGATGTTTATACCTCTGATAGATTTTGTTTTAGGAATTTATAAGGTTGTAACACATATTCTGCTCGATTTTTTAGTTCATTCAGAACAAAAATTAAATGACTTATAAGGATAAATTTGCTCGAATTTTTAGTTTATTCACAACAAAAATTAAATGACATAATGACAACTTAATCATCAATATAATTCCCTTCTTTTTCTGTAACCTTCCCCCATCTGTAGAAATTTTTTTTATGCCACGTTCGAAGAAATCCCTTGGTTTCGAGTTGAAAAAAGCGATCACTTCGTTTTCGATAGCTTCCATGGATTGCAACTTTTGTCCATCTAGATGGTGTTGCACACTTCTGAATAAATGGTAGTCTGAGGTGCAAAATCCGGAGAATAATGTGGATGAGGCATTTTTTCCCAACCAAATGCCTCCAATCGGCCAGTGGTGATTCGAGCAGTGTGAGGGCGCGCGTTATCCTGGTGGAATAGAACACCTCTGCGATTAATTAATGCGTGACGTTTTTCTTGTAATGCCATCTTCACTCGTTGGAGTTGTTGGCAGTAGACTTTAGCTGTGATTTGTTTGGTTATCTGGCAGAAGGTAAAAATGAATAATTCCTTGCATATCCCACCAAACGTATACCAAAATTTTCTTTGGATGGGGTCCATTCCTTGGCTGAGGTTCAGGTTTTGCTTCACGGCTAAGCCACTGATGTCGACGCTTAATATTGTTATAGAGGACCTATTTTTCATCCCCAGTGACGATCCGATTCTAAAACGGTGCTTGCAGTTGCCGAGAATGCAGTGATGTGCAAATATCGATTCGATGTTGAAGATTCGCTTGTGACAAATCATGCGGAACCCATTTTCCAACCTTCACTACTTTTCCTAACAGCTTCAGATAACGATGAATGGTCAAATGGCTAATGCCGAGTTGTAGGCCAAGTTCTCTTACAGTTACCGTTGGGATTTCCTCCACTGTTGCTTTCGGCAACTCTTCATCTAACTCATTTGGTCGTCCTGTTCGTTGATAATCTTTCAGACTAAAGTCTCCATTTCTGAACTTCTCAAACCATCTCCTACACATCCATTCGCTCACAACATCATTTCCATAAACTCTTTGAATGTTTCTTGCGGATTCACTAACGTTAGATCCTTTATGGAACTCATACAGCATCACATGTTGAATATGCTCTTTCGTGGGCTCCATGTTTTTTCAATTACTGTAAGATCGTAGGGGTGGCGTTGTAACTGTATGAAAAACACCAGAGAAAATATTCATTAGCCTAATCCTACACTAACCTAAGTCATTCTGTATCGTGATGAAACATGTGCGAACCTGTCGCCGCGTGTATTTTGCAACATTTCTAAAACTATTTCACATTATCTTAAGGTTATTCTATTATCTATCGTCCGTTTTCTAATCGAGCAGAATTTACGTTACAACCTGCTGTAAAGAACATTTTTCGCACAATTCTTCAAGGTTTTTTTTATAGGCTAAATTTCGCTCGCAAAGTTTACCTTTTTAATTTAGCATAGTCATAGTAAAATAAAAATGAATATGTCATGAGTTTCTTGTCTTGTAGTGAAAATACTCACATTGTCTTGAACCTGAAGTATACTAAGAATTTGCCCAAATAGCATTAGGAGTGCTTGAGGGGTAAACATGAAATTAAGGTTTGTGAGGTACGCATGAAGGGAGATAAAGTGTTTGTGCATTGTCATATATGTTTTATGTATATATTTCTAAAAATAGTACTAATTATATTTTCGTTAGTTTTAACGAAGATATCATTTGGTAATTGAGGCTGGGGGCCCTGATCTTCAGGTAATCCAATAACTTATTTGTAATTGTGAGATGAATTTAAGCGATTTTAGGAATTTAAAATCTTTTGGGTTTAATCTTTCAAATTAATGATAAGTTACCTGCGGAATCGCATAATTAAGGGTTGGATTTGAAGTTAATAACGTAATAAATTAGAATTATATATAAAAAGTTAATCATATTAATATTAACTATAAAACGTATGAGAACAGTTTTCTGCTGGTAAGTTTTCTTTTTCCTGGGTTTAGGTGGGACTTTATACACGTTTTACGTAGGAAAGCTAGCTCTAGCTCTAGTGGATATCGTACATTTCTCAAAAGTCATGTCATGGAAACAAGTTAGCAAGATTCAAGGAAAGAAAAACGACTTAATGAGAATAACATACATTTTTTATGGTGAGTTCTAATTATGAATGGACAAGAATGAAATAAAATGTCATACACACTTGGAACACACCGAAGGGTAGCCACGCATTCTCTAACGATACGGAAATGAGTAAAAATAACGAGTGAAAATAACTAGTGAAATAACCTTGGTTAACCTTGGCTTGGCTTCCGCCCTAATTGTTCATTTTGAAGAAGGTCAAGCTTGTCACTCCACCTTAGACTTACAGTTTAACGTGGGGTCCGAACCACGCCCCACCACGGGTGGTCAGAAATTACAAAGTCTTCGCCCGGACTCAATCTCACGACCTCCCGATCAGCAGGCCAGCGTCTTAACCACTAGGCTATCCAGGGTACCCATTTATCAACCAGCCAAATTTTATTGTGTGAAAGGATGAACAGTTGGGTTTTGTTGCGCGTCACCTGTCGTTACCGGGTTTCGAACCTAGGGCCGATGTATTCGTAGTTAGCGATGCTAACCACTACACCACCACCGAGGCGCATCTACATCACCGAGACTTAGTTTTTCAATTTAGTAATTTGAACATTGAAAGAACATTAAATAAATTATTGATAATAAAACAATTATTAAAAAATAAACTATATACATATATATATATATACACAGTATATAACTGATAAAAATGTTGCAAAACAACATTGTCTGTCAATGTTACAAACCTTTTGTGCTTTAAATATCTATGACGTAACCGGAAATGGCTTCCGATTTGAGCGGATACATTCATACATTTTAAATGAGAAACATAAACGCTTAAACGTATATATTTTTACATACAAATTAACATATTTTATGTTTATTACAATTTTACAGTGAAGCTACATTACTAATTCGATTAGATCGGAAATAAAATGAGTTTTATGTTTATTTTCAAGTGAAGACCTATCTATATTTTCTACAACTTTGTATTCCGATTTCTCTTGCCATTTCCCTTTACTAAATACAAACACACACACACACATATATACATATATATATACATACTGTATATTGGAGTGGGTTGAAGAAAGAAAAATGTGTGTTCTACTCCAGGGGCGGACTGAGCGGTCGGCAATCGGGCATGGACCGAGAGCCCCGGCCATTAGGGGGCCCGGAGGCCCCGGCCCGCAGTCATCATAAACCAATGAGAGTGTTCTCAATTGGGTCAATTGTCTAATCGAACTGTAATATGAAAAAATCGGATTTCAAGGGGTCCAAGACCTCATTATGCCCGAGGGCCAAGGTTGCTGTCAGTCCGCCCCTGTTCTACTCTCATCTCGCCCTCGTAACCTTCCACACATGCATAGCAAATGAAAGACTCCGCTTTAGAATTTATATGAAAACTAAATATTTTGTACGGCAACGTAAGAAAGGAAATCAATGATGTAACAGTTTAACGTCTTACTTCAAAATCTTTGTTTACTTTTAAGGGAAAATATTTTGTTTTGTTGTTTTTGGAAATGAACTCGTCAAATACAGTAAAAAAAAAAATTATTATTTTGCCGATTATCTTCCATTCAATTCTGATATTGAATTAATTGAATAGACTCTCAAGTAATTTTTCGAATAGAAATGAATACTGGTTATTTTAATTAATTTAGGCTTCTTTCTGTTTATTTTCTAGTCCTAACTACGAATAGAAGGATATATACTTTCTTTAATTTTGAGATTTATAGAATAAGTTTTAATGGTACTTAAGAGATTTTGATTATTTGATTTAATGATTTATTAAATATCGTAAAATTAATTTTACTTGATTTTAACATTCTTTTTATTTATTTTTTAGTTAGGTGTAAGGTTGTTATATAATGACGATCCAGTATGAAACCCCCCCTACCCCCCACCCAAAAAAATTATTGCGAATTCAAATGATGAATAAGAGGCACTTTCCTTTTTTAAGAATCTGTTTACATATTAAATATGCACCACTTTTCGAGCACTATTCGACATTTTTTGATTTGAGTCTATACAAAAGCATAAACGCAAGGTAGGAGTTCAGAAAAACAGACAGACAAGAGAAGGAGACACACATTAGCAGCGCCGAGACTCAGCGCTGAGGCCGAAGAAATAGGCCTACCGCTCAATCAGATTTACTATACTAGTTAAATAAAACTTAATGTACTTAGTAAATCTACCTAGTTATTTAAATCACTAACCTTTAAGGAAGATGATTTACATTTGAGCGAACTAGCAAAGAAGAGGTACAAATCTACAGCCAGGAAGAGTAGACCGTCGACCTTCAATAACATAAAATTCGTGGTGTAAAGAAAACAAACCACCCACAACATCACAACATACTGAAACAAAACACTATTATACACTTTTTCTGATATGCAAAAAAAAAAAAAAAATATATATATATATATATATATATATACCGGGTGTCCGAGAATTATCTGTACAATTTTTGGCTGTTATTAAAAGTCAACCATAAAGTGTAGAAATTCCAGTGTTGTCCCATTTTACAGAGAAACTCGTCAAAACTTATCAGAAAAAACTTAATAAGTTTTTTATTTTTTGTACGCGGGTGACAGACATTGATGAGTTAAAAGCAAGAATCACAGCTGCTATTGAGCGAATTGATGTGGATATGCTGCAGCGTACATGGCAACATTTGGATTATCGATTGGATGTTTTGCGAATCACTGATGGTGCACATATCGAATGTGCAAAGCAGACAGGATCCAGCTTTGGGACATGGATCTAGGGTTTAAAGCAAGCCTAGATCCTTACATTCAGAACCTCTATATAAGTAAAAGACTCGTTGCATTCACGTCGTGTTGAATAAATCAAAGAAAAAGGGGGTAACTATTGTACAGATAATTCTCGAACACCCTGTATATATATATATATATATACTTTTAGGATAAAAACGAAGACGTAGAGCAAGAAAGTCATTATATTTGGCTGCAGCCGACGTTTCGGGCAACTCTACCCATTTTCAAGGCCTAATAAATAAAAAGCTAAAATTAATGCATGACAAAAAAAAATATACGAATGTCAAAAACAAACTAATTCATAGCACAGAATAAAACCACTTAAAGAATAAAAATTAAAAAGCGTAAAACAAGCATAAGCCAAAAACAAAAATTAAAAATTATATACATGACAAATAACAAATAAAAGTAAAACTTTAAAACTAAAAACATTCAAACAAATTAGTTAAAAACTTCACTAATAAAAGTTAAATGAAAAAATGCAAAAGTGCACGAAACATACCATGCTCACTTGACATCCTCAAACAACTGAGGCGAAAAGGAAACAGGGTCAAGGGGAAAAACAGAAAAATTTAGTTGGTATATATATATATATATATATATACATATATATATACACACAAACTCAGATTGGTTCCCTGAGAACATTATATGTTAAACACAAACCGTGCATGGAACAAGGAACTCTTCTGGGAAAATTAAATCCACTATAGTCCGAATAAGTAATGGTAAATGACAAATACCATAGTTTTTTCTTTTTCATGATTTTAGCCCGACGTGGGCAACGGGTCTCTCGCAAAGAGATCCCATAAATATAGCTTCCCTCACCAGCTATCTGCAAAGCAGACAGGATCCAGCTTTGGGACATGGATCTAGGGTTTAAAGCAAGCCTAGATCCTTACATTCAGAACCTCTATATAAGTAAAAGACTCGTTGCATTCACGTCGTGTTGAATAAATCAAAGAAAAAGGGGGTAACTATTGTATTTTTAGCCAAAAAAAACCAAAACTTAAACCTCAACCGGGACATTGAGCGTCCACTTTTCAAGGCACGAAACACGTCCGTTTAGTATACACAAACTCAGAATGGTTCCCTGAGAACATTATATGTTAAACACAAACCGTGCATAGAACAAGGAACTCTTCTGGGAAAATTAAATCCACTATAGTCCGAATAAGTAATGGTAAATGACAAATACCATAGTTTTTTCTTTTTCATGATTTTAGCCCGACGTGGGCAACGGGTCTCTCGCAAAGAGATCCCATAAATATAGCTTCCCTCACCAGCTATCTGCAAAGCAGACAGGATCCAGCTTTGGGACATGGATCTAGGGTTTAAAGCAAGCCTAGATCCCTACATTCAGAACCTCTATATAAGTAAAAGACTCGTTGCATTCACGTTGAGGTTTAAGTTTTGTTTTTTTTTGGCTAAAAATACAATAGTTACCCCCTTTTTCTTTGATTTATTCAACACGACGTGAATGCAACGAGTCTTTTACTTATATAGAGGTTCTGAATGTAGGGATCTAGGCTTGCTTTAAACCCTAGATCCATGTCCCAAAGCTGGATCCTGTCTGCTTTGCAGATAGCTGGTGAGGGAAGCTATATTTATGGGATCTCTTTGCGAGAGACCCGTTGCCCACGTCGGGCTAAAATCATGAAAAAGAAAAAAACTATGGTATTTGTCATTTACCATTACTTATTCGGACTATAGTGGATTTAATTTTCCCAGAAGAGTTCCTTGTTCCATGCACGGTTTGTGTTTAAAATAATGTTCTCAGGGAACCATTCTGAGTTTGTGTATACTAAACGGACGTGTTTCGTGCCTTGAAAAGTGGACGCTCAATGTCCCGGTTGAGGTTTAAGTTTTGGTTTTTTTTGGCTAAAAATACAATAGTTACCCCTTTTTCTTTGATTTATTCAACACGACGTGAATGCAACGAGTCTTTTACTTATATAGAGGTTCTGAATGTAGGGATCTAGGCTTGCTTTAAACCTAGATCCATGTCCCAAAGCTGGATCCTGTCTGCTTTGCAGATAGCTGGTGAGGGAAGCTATATTTATGGGATCTCTTTGCGAGAGACCCGTTGCCCACGTCGGGCTAAAATCATGAAAAAGAAAAAACTATGGTATTTGTCATTTACCATTACTTATTCGGACTATAGTGGATTTAATTTTCCCAGAAGAGTTCCTTGTTCCATGCACGGTTTGTGTTTAACATATAATGTTCTCAGGGAACCATTCTGAGTTTGTGTATACTAAACGGACGTGTTTCGTGCCTTGAAAAGTGGACGCTCAATGTCCCGGTTGAGGTTTAAGTTTTGGTTTTTTTTGGCTAAAAATACAATAGTTACCCCCTTTTTCTTTGATTTATTCAACACGACGTGAATGCAACGAGTCTTTTACTTATATAGAGGTTCTGAATGTAGGGATCTAGCTTTGCTTTAAACCCTAGATCCATGTCCAAAGCTGGATCCTGTCTGCTTTGCAGATAGCTGGTGAGGGAAGCTATATTTATGGATCTCTTTGCGAGAGACCCGTTGCCCACGTCGGGCTAAAATCATGAAAAAGAAAAAACTATGGTATTTGTCATTTACCATTACTTATTCGGACTATAGTGGATTTAATTTTCCCAGAAGAGTTCCTTGTTCCATGCACGGTTTGTGTTTAACATATATATATATATATAATATATATATATATATTATATATACACACACACACATATATATATTATATATATACACACACACACATATATATATATATATATATATATATATATATATATACTGCAAACCCACAAGGAAAAAGAAGCATTCATTCATTTCACGTGTTTAATTGTGGAATTCATCCCATATATATATATATATACCTATGCACTAAAATCACAGAATAACACGTGATTATTAATAAGCAAACAACCAAAGGAAAAGAAACACGAAGTCCGAGCGCTTTCGTGATATATTCACGTTTCCTTCTCCTGTGCTTATATATATATATATATATATATATATATATTATATATATATATATATATGGGTTTTCTGCGTGTGAAAAAAAATATAGTAAACCATATTTCCATTGACTCTTAAATTTAGTAAATTTTAAGGCAGAAATGGCTTTTTGCAAGAAATATTCAAAGCCTTATGCCCATTCCTATGACCTCACTGCTGCGGAAATAAATTTGCTGAGAATTATTAAATTCAATGAATTTTACCTAACAAATAGATTCCTGCAAGAGGAATTCGAGGCCTATTTACTATTCCTATGACCTCACTCCTGCGGAAATAAATTCGACAAAATTATTACATTTAATGTACTTTACCCCACAAATGGGTTTCTGCAAGACATATTCAAGGCTTAATCCATTTTCCTATTGCTTCACTCCTACAAAAATAAGTTCGACTAAACTTATTATGTTTAAAGAATCATAGCTCACAAACAGGTTCCTGAAAGAGTTATTCCAGGCCTAATGACCATTCGTATGACCTCGCTCCTGCGGAAATAAATTCAACTAAAATTATTAACTTTAACTTACCTCACTGTACAATTCCCTTCTTCCGGGATGTATTGGAGACCTAAATGCAGTTCTTTATGACCTCGTACAAGCGGAAACAAATTCGATGAAATTCATTAAGCAAAGAATTTGACCACAAAAATCGATTCATGCGGAAGTCCTTTCGAGCTGAACACCATTTTCTTTGAAAAACGTTGGGTTAAAGATAGCGAGGTAGAAATTTACATGGTTTTTGCTTGTAGCATAAATAAATTCAAAGACCGTGCACCAGAAATCCGCACGATTTTCGCTTTTTCGCTAAAAAAAATAATTTAAAATATATTTTTGGGAGATTCCACATCAGATATCTTTTAACCCGTTGTAACGTTAAGCATAGATCGAGCCTGTAGGCGCGCGAAACGCTCCCCCACTTTACCCCTGGAGGGCGACCAAAGGAAGCCCGTCTAATTATTATATTATAAATTTGCTTTTAAATTTAATAGTTTAAAAATTTATTGTACTTTTACTTAATTTAACTTTTCCTTAAACTATTAAAAAACACCTACAATTCCTTCCATTTCCTGTTTCTGTTTGACCCACAATGTTTCAACCAACAAAACAAAGGGGGGAGGGGGTAGGAAGGGTGGGGGTAATGGGGGTATGCAACAAGGGGGTGGGGGTTAGCCCCAAGTTGTATAAAGGGGGGTGATGGAGTTTTGAGGTGAGAGGGAGAATGACCCCCCCCAAAGGGGTAACCCTAACGTGCCTTCGCCGTAGGCGAGTTTGCGAAGCACAAGCCCCGCCCGTAGGGCATGGAGCCGAAGGCTCTGCTTATGTTTTAAAAATTTATAAATACACACACACACACACACACACACACACACACACACACACACACACAGTATATTGTTAAAGTAAAAAAATCTGAAAATTTTGAAATAAAAGGATTTTTCCGAACTTCAAACTGCCATTATCTGGGAGATTTGGTATCTCAAACTTGTTCATAGCAAGATCGAGTTGCCTAATGCGAAATATTAAGAAAATAAGGGGAACTTTTTTAAATTATACGATACTGCTCTCTCTCTCTCTCTCTCTCTCTCTCTCTCTCTCTATATATATATATATATATATATATATATAGTTTCGATGTTAATTCATTATTAATTTTGTTAAAAATTCGTTAAAAATAGGGAATTTAGTAGCGAAGCGGTAACTTTAATTCTTTATGGTATTATGTGTGATCGAACTCATTTTTTAACTTAATAAAACACATTAAGTGTTTTCATTCGATTTTTAATGCCAGAAGTTTGTTTTAAGCGAATAAAAGAATTTTACATCTTTAAGAGACGATCATTGAAGTCACATTAAATAAACTATTCTGGAAGACGCTCTTCGTCAATGTTTCGTTGAGGAAGTTTACAGACAAAATATTCTAGATGTTAATAAACATCGAGCGGGCATTTTAACAGCCTGGAGTGAGCTCGATCAAGTCGCCACTTCTACAACGGTTCGCCACTGGCGCACAAGGCTACAATAAGCCATTGATAATAATGGCAGACATATTGAATGCTTGCTGCGTTAATGTTTTATTCAATTTGTTTTGGATCACCTGAAGATCAGGGACCCCAGCCTTCTTTAGTTAGCCTTATAAGGCTAATTAATAAAAATATCACGACTTAACCTAACAAGTCGTTAAGGGCGTGCAGTTGACCTAACGATTGGTTAGATCAAGTCGTGATATTTTCGTTAGTTAGCTTTATAAGGTTAACTAACGAAGGCTGGGGGTCCTGATCTTCAGGTGATCCTTTGTTTTTGTTCATTGTAAACTTCTTTAATGGTCATCTATGACTCTGATTACCCTCATTCTCAATTTTACTTTTTAACAACTGTTGTTCAAAGTTGAATTCCTAAAAAGACCACTTATCCGATTTAAATAAACTACCTCTTATTTTTAGGACGATATAAATGGTTAATATAATTTTTTCATTTTGTTATTCTTGAAATTGTGGTTTTGTTGTCCCGGTAAGAAAGGTGGCCACATTTTGGGGACAGTGTATATAGAGTATATATATGTATATAAGGGACAGTCTCCTCAGGTGATTATTGATTTTTATAGCCTGAAATATCATCCAGTTTACTCTTAGTCTTGAAATATGGCAGGCTTTGTGCCATAGCACAGTTGAATAAGTATCCATACATCTTCCATGAAAGATCGCTCGATGACACAAATTTTGAACGAAAAAGGCAAAGAAAGCTGCTCATTTCCTACTTTAATCGTTTAGTTTCTGATTTTTTTTAAACTAAATTTAGTAGTGATACGAATGGTGAATGTATAGGGTGATTCACTCGCTGCTAGCCCCAGAGTATCGTATTAGTGATACTCTTGGGCTACCAGCGAGTGAATCACACTGTATATTAACTGCATTATATATTACTTTATTTATCATATTATGGTGAGTAAGAAGTACAATAATAATAATAATAATAATAATAATAATAATAATAGGTATTATTATTATTATTAATAAATATTAATTAACGTTACCAATTTATGCGCAACACGACTTAACAAGAACTCAATAGGTAAGAATAATCGCGTCGATTGGTCCAATGTTACGATGCAGCAGAGAATAGAATACAAAGACAGAACAAGTCACCCCTTTAATAATTTAGAAATTTTGCACCTTGCCTGAATAATCCTTGCTCAAGTGATTCTCACTGTAAACTTATAGATAGGTATTATAGTAAGATAGTATCCATGTCGAGATAAGCAAGAAGCCCCCTGATTAAATCTTACAACTATCATACTAAGATTATTCCTGGATGGAATGATTTTATTGCCCCCCTGAAGAGGGAATCGAAAGACGCCAATGATTTGTGGTGCTTTCATGGTAGACCCAGATTAGGACCAGTATACTTGACTATGTGTAGAAGTGGGGGTCAGTATAAGGCGGCCATAAGGCGGTGTAAACAGGAAGAAGAGTCTATTCGAGCATCAAAAGCCTGTGAAGCTCGCATAAATAACGATAATAACAAATTTTGGAAATTTGTTAAGAATCAAACGGGTGTCAAAAATGTCCTCCCTCCGACAATCGATCGGGGTGTCGGGGGAGGATGAAATTGCAAAGCTGTGGAAAAACCACTATTCTAACATTCTTAACAGTGTGAGTAGGGACAATCTTAAGATACATTGCAGCGAAACGATTGTGGGAGGGACAAGGGAAAATACTTTGATATCATTTTCTGAAGTAATGAGGTTAATTAAAGAGTTAAAGACTGGTTCTGCGTCAGGGATAGATGACTTATCGAATGAGCACTTAAAATATGCAAATGACGTATTATGTCTGCATATATCATTGCTCCTATCAGCCATGCTTGCTCATAGCTATATCCCTGAAGAGTTCATGAGGGTATATATCTTGCCCCTGGTCAAAAATAAGTACGGAGACATTCTGTCCAGCAATAATTACAGGCCTATTGCTGTCGCTTCCTGCTTCTCGAAACTACTAGAAAAACTCTTGTTACGCCGATTAAATGATTTCCTATGGACATCTAATCAGTTTGGCTTTAAAAGGTCCCACTCAACTGACCTGTGTATCTATGTACTTAAAGAAACAATATCTAAATACATTGACAGTAATTCAACTATTTATAGCTGTTTCCTAGATATAAGTAAGGTATATGATAGGGTGAACCACAATATTTTATTTGCAAAACTAGAAGACAGGAAGGTTCCCATGTACATATTAAATTTATTGAAATTTTGGTATTCCCACCAATCTTTCACTGTTAGGTGGGGCAATGTACCATCCGAGTGTTTTGGCTCCTCTTGCGGGTGAGACAAGGCGCCTTGCTCTCCCCTATGCTGTTTAATGTGTATATCGACGGATTAATTGCTTCACTTAATGAGGCAACAGTGGGATGTTGTATAGATAACACAAGGATAAATAACTTAGTTTATGCCGATGATATGGTGTTAATAAGTCACTCTGTTAAAGGCCTGGATTGACTACTAAAAGTCTGCGAAGTGTATTCGCAGAAACATGATATTCTTTTTAATGTTACAAAAACTAAGGTTATGCAATTTCATCCTAAAAGCTGTAATCAGCCAGCTGATATAAGGTTTAAAATGAATGGTGAAGTAATTGAGGAAGTACAAGAGTTTAAATATTTGGGTCAAACTATTACCAGCTCCTTGAGTGATGACTCGGATATAAGAAAACAATCTCGAAGCCTGTGTGCTAAAGCGAATATGACTATAAGGAATTTCGATTCTGTACAAGTGAAGCTAAATACCCTCTCTTTCGTACTTTCTGCAGTAATATATACGGAGAGCAACTGTAGGTGAATTATAAAAAAGGTTTTGGCAGAACTCTAAATTTGCTGTACAACAGGTCTTTTAGACTCTTACATAAATTACCCCCGAGATGCTCAGCTTCGCAAATGTTTGCTACCCGCAATATCCCGAGCTTCCTGGAGGTAACAAGACGTGCTCAACAAAGTCTAATGCAAAGAATTAAAAAATCAACCAACCCGATCATCCAAGCTATCCATGAATCCTGCCATTTATCCTCTAAGCTATGGACTTCTTGGTACGAAAACGTCTGTCTGTAGCTCCACTTAGCTTCGACATTACAGTATTATTTCTAATCAATTGTATATATTTCTATCCTTAGTATCTGAACTGTCATTGTATTAATAATATTTGTCATATGGACTATAGTCTGCCAATAAACCTTTTCATTTTCATTTTCATTTTCATATTATTATTATTATTATTAATATTATTATTAGCTATTTTTAATATTTTACTTCCACTATAAGGGCAATAATTTCACTATTTAGAAATGTAAAATTATCTCCAATTTTAAAATTTTTCAGAAACCTCGTAGTGCCAAAAAGTATTTTCCCTATCGAGGGACAAACAACGTTTTAAACTGTTACTAAGTGAAACGTTAATACTGCTACAATAAGATTACTTTAATATTTTCTCTGTAAACCTAATTTCTGCGCTTATTCTTTAAGTATCAAAAAGTTATCACATAAAAATGCTACACATTAATATTTTAGGAAACTTTTCGAACTCTGATCAAAGAAAAGGAAGTTTTCAACTTGGGGGTCGCCAAATCCAGTTCAGAGATAAATATAAAAAGAAGAGCAATATTGCGACATTTTTAAAACAGTTTCAGTTAAAACTTTCATGGATTATAGATCAAAACAGATTTCAAAAGAGATTAGCTGCCAGTTCTGATAATAGTGTATGAACTTTTGTAGAAAAATTAATAATTAGATTAGTTTAAAAATTATTATGCGATTGATTATTATTATTGTTACTTCCGTTAAGTTTTGGGACAAATTTTTGTAATATTTTTTTGAAAATTACTGAACTGTAAAGGCGAGATTTTACGTTAAATTAGGTCGTAAAATGTACATAATTTTGTTTATGAAGAATCTTTAGAATTTTATGGCTGTCTTTATTTTTTCAGGAATTGGGGGGTTTTCCCTTCCAGAAACTGTGTTAGACAATGAATATTATTTAAAATTTAACTTTCAATTAAAAACAATTGATAACAATTATTATGAATAATATAATCAAAATTAGGATATCATTTCACTCGTGAATAAAATAATAACATACAGTACTTACTCAGTTATCCGTGATTCAGGGTTAGCCCATGATTACGGATGACCTGATCTCATGTTTAACTCAGTATACCCCGCCGGTGGGTGGATGGCGTAGCCGCAGTTGTCCGCCGCAACTGACTGGCCTACCACCTTGCGCGCCACCACACACAGTAACTAGCACAGTAATTAACACAGTAACTAACACCGCACTAAATCACGGTTAATTCGGTGTCATGATCAGTGCACAGTGGTTACAATTCGTAAATCACGGTTAATTGATACACACACACACACACACACCACACACACACACACATATAATATATATATATATATATATATATATATATATATATATATATATATATATATATATATTGGGTGGGTTGCAGAAGAAAAACGTGTGTTCTAATCTTATCCTGCCCTCGTAATCTTCCACGCATGCGTAGCAAATCAAGGACTCGGCTCAGGAATTTATATGGAGACTAAATATTTTGTAAATTTCGCAGTTCTTTCGGAAAGATATAAAATTATTTTGAGAATCGAGTACCGGAGGGCGATCGTTGTGTTAGTTCTCAGAGTACCTGTCTTCCTCCGTTAAGAATAATGAAAAAACTTTATGTCCAGTCATTCCGATAAGTTTTTACTTCGGTTTACAGTACAGAACTGATTTTCGGGAGTTTTTTCCATGCATAGTTTAGCAGTTTAGCACATATCGTTCTCGGCATCTTTGCAATGAAGAGAGTTACTGAGATTTTAATGTTGACCAGTAGGCACCGTTGTTATATATGTGAAGGTTCTACGGAGGTTCTCTCTTCAATATTTCGTTTTCTGTTCAAACTTTTGAGAAAATCAGTATTCAATTACCCGTAAATTGAAGCGCTTCCATAAATAAGCATAAAGTTAAGTGTTTTACTACGAAATATTCTCCGTATAAATTCTATTCATTTTCTATGCACCGAAAGTTTCAATGCGACAGTTTCCGTTTTCTGAACTCTGCGTTTATTGAAGTTAATAATACTCCTAAATCTTTGGTGTATTTTGGTTGTTATTCCTTGTTTTGTATACCTGTATTTTATGGAGTTCAATATTGTTACCATAGAATTTATCATCAATGAATTTCCTATTGTTTTCTTCAGATCATTTTGGCATCATTTTGTTATATTTCATCTCCTCTTGTGGAATCTCCAAACACCATCTAATACTTCCATAAAATCTTCGTCTTTATCTATAACTATTATAATAAAGGGAAAGTGGGGGGCGGGTACTTTGTTGTAAACAGAATATATATATATATATATATATATATATATATATATATATATATATTATATATATATGTTATTGCTAATTAATTATTCACTTCGACTGTTTATGAAACTTATGTTATTAAGTCCTGAATGAAAGAAAATATGAAGATAATTAACTTAAAATTGTTTTATAATATGGTATTTAAGGTTAAAATCCACTCCCCTTTATTAACCCTTAAAGGCAGAATTTTTTATAAGGTTAAGGTTTTGAATGCGTGTATTTGAAACGCTACCAATTTGTACCACTCGTCGTGAAAGGGTTAAATTGTGATTTGCTGCTACTGTAAGTCCCGTTTACTAAAAGAAAACCAAAAAATTAAAATAACTGGCCCTAGGGTATCGATTTTTGGCCTTTGTAATTTTCTCCTATTCTTTATTTGATTATTTTTGTATTGAATAAAGAAATAACCGTAAAAGTTCATACATTTTCCGAGAAGTTTACACACAGTATAATCTTAGTCATAATTTCTAAGTTGGA
The DNA here is from genome assembly GCA_023014485.1 of Bathynomus jamesi. NCBI lineage: Eukaryota > Metazoa > Arthropoda > Malacostraca > Isopoda > Cirolanidae > Bathynomus > Bathynomus jamesi. Next base: position 87,947 of record JAJOZX010000564.1, read on the forward strand.
AACATTATCGTTGGATGTTTCTGGGGTTATTTCTTTCTTAAGAAACAAGTTTTGCTTTTTTCTTTCCTCTTAGGAATTATATAACTTTTTTAATAACCTTAAAAGTTGTTTTACTTTAGCGTAAGTTCACATAAAAACAACCGTAAATTATCGAAATGTTTTTACCCTTATAACCAGTCATTGATTTAAAAAGTCGATTAAACACGGCAGTTACCGAGTGTTGCGGTAAAATATAATAATTTTTTGGTATATTCATAGCATAAAATAGAGAATTTAAAAAAAATTTGTTCTTTGGAAAAGAGAATCTCATTAAAGTTATACCCAAAGACGATAGGAATCCGGTCATAAGTTTGCAGATCTTTCGCTGTCTTACAGTTTTCATAGAGGAATTTCTTTCGTTTTTCCACCAGATAATTTTTCAAAAGTGTACCAATATCACGGTAGGCTGGTTGAAGTCCCTTTGAGACGCGAAATAATTTCGTGAATATATTGTCTTCATTTTGCGAAAAATTTACAATACATTTAATCCGTTATGTTTCATCATTATGATGAAATTAAGTAATTTTTTTAAAAAAGGTTTTCACCACTTTTAAGTAAATTTCTCTCAATTGATAAATGAAGCCAATCATATACACAGAGAAGAAACCTCTCCTTTTTTAGCTTGATTTCATTTTCAAAAAGGAAATAACGTAGCTTGAGAAGGTTTTATAAGACTCCGTGTTATTTTTCTCTATTATTATGCAAAGTGAAGTACGTGAGACATTAGTTTTTTTTTTTTTTTTGTTTTTTTTTGTTTTCACTCACGAGAATCATGTATTTTGCTGTACGACATCCAGTTGAACGTAGTAAATTTATGGACAACCCCAAGTAAGAAACAAAACTTGTAAAATATATATCGATCAATCGCAGATGTTGATCTTTAGTACAGGGTGTTCATAAACTATTTTCGCAAAGTCCAATGAAATTTAATCGAATTTGTAAAGATAATTTATGGACACCCGGTAAAACCAAATTTTGGAACTTACAATAGTTGGAGAAGAAAACTAAAATTAAATTTCTGAAGTTTTAATGTCTCATTTGTTAATTGGTTTGTTATCTGAGACTTGTTTTGGAAGTAGTAAAGCCAACTTAAAAACCTGCAGAAGGGCGAGGAGTGTGGTAACAAGACGGCTGTTTCGTTAGCTCTGTCATAGCTTTAAAATATACCTCTTTCTCGTTCAATTTCGTACCTGAAGGATATGTAACAGATACTGCAAAATCGGGTGAAGGTGTTAATTCCAATTCCAATGAGTCTTTTCTGAAACAGAATAAAATCGTCTGGTGTTAGCCAGAACCCAACCATTAAAGGTGCCACTGGGCTCTAAGGAGCGAAATAGCATTTGAATAGCAGAACGGGACCGATTGAATCGTCGCAGAAGGAAGGAGAGAAGCAACCAACTAAATTTACCTTATTTCAAAAAATTTACTCTCTCGATAGTCTGCGAATGACATCCATATCCGTCCTCTTTCCTTGCGAAATGCACCGAAATAGAGTGAGTTTGAAACCCTTTCTGTAATCCTTACGTAATCAATACAGATATAAAAGACGTCTCCAAAAATAATTTTATAGGCTAAAATTTAAGTAAAGTAATCGCTGGAACTTAGAATGTGACATTTCATGGACGTGCCGTCAAAGAAGCGAACATCTCACTCTTTCCGTTGCTTTAATATTCTGAACAGCCGAAGTAAGAGAAAAATAATGTATTTATTCTTGAAAATCGACATTGATCTATAAAAATGTTGCCGTCGAGGAAGATTCTAAAGAGAGGAAAAGGATTATGAAAGTTTTTGTGAAGGTAGAGTATAAAAAATGGATGAAACAACATTTAATAACATTTCTAACATCGCCCATACCTCAAGTAGAAACAAATAACTGTTTAAAAACAACTTTATCTCGTATATATATATATATATATATATATATATATAAAACTTTGGTTACCTTGGTTTTGCCTCCACCAGAATTGTTCATTCTGACGAAGGTCAAGCTTGTCACCCCACCTTAGATCTACAGTTTAACGTGGAATCCGAACCACGCCCCACCAGCAGCCCAGCGTCTTAGCCACGAGGGTGCTCAGGGTACCAATTTTTTTTTTTATTGTGTGGAAGTTTGAACAGCTGGGCTTTCCTGCGCGACGCCTGCCGTCACCGGGTCTCGATCTCAGAGCCGATGGATTCGTAGTCAGCGACGCTAACCACTATATATATTTATATATATACAAAATTACACCACCAAGATTCGAACCCACCACCTCATCATAACGAAGAGATAGAAGGTAGTACAACCTGACGGATATTTCATTGTCCGAGGAAACGCTTAACTTTTATTCGGTCGTATCGTAGTGGCTAGCGCCTCCAACTTTTACTCAAGAGGTGGTGGGTTCGAGCAATGATGAGGGGGGGTAATTTTGCATTACGCAAAACTGTGCACGTTCGTGCATGATATACCATATATATATATATATACAGGGTGTCCCAGAATTAACTATCTATTTCAATGAAATCGGACAAATTTTTTAAAAACACACTTTTATTTATGTTTATCATGTTTAATATGTGTTAAAAATGTATAAATTTCTAAATTTTTTTCATAATTTTATTTTCATAATTTTTTCATTATCTGGTCCAATGAAAGACCGTCTGAAGTCATAGAATGGCAAAGAGACTCTCCAAAAGTTAACGTGTGGCTTGGAATGACCAAATCCAAAATTTATGGTGCTCCATCTTGTTGAAACACAACATTATCAAGAATGCCATCATCAAGAAGCTGTGGTTCGAGAAACTGCTGAAGTATATCAAGGTAGACGGTACCTGTTACAGTTGCTCCCGCAAAGAAGAATGGGCCATAAATTTTGGATTTGGTCATTCCAAGCCACACGTTAACTTTTGGAGAGTCTCTTTGCCATTCTATGACTTCAGACGGTCTTTCATTGGACCAGATAATGAAAAAATTATGAAAATACAATTATGAAAAAAATTTAGAAATTTATACATTTTTAACACATATTAAACATGATAAACATAAATAAAAGTGTGTTTTTAAAAAATATTGTCCGATTTCATTGAAATAGATAGTTAATTCTGGGACACCCTGTATATATATATATATATATATATATATATAGAGAGAGAGAGAGAGAGAGAGAGAGAGAGAAAGAGAGAGAGAGAGAGAGAGAGAGAGAGTTAGATAGATAGATAGATAGATAGATATAAGTAAATAGTATACAAATTACAAAAAATAAATCAAAATGAAAAGCAAACTTGGGAAATATTTCTTTTTCTGCAATTAACATCTCCAACGATGGAATAAGAAGATAATCCTATTTTGTACAATTCAAGATTTTAATGATAAAACTGAAATTAAAAGGGTCTATGTTTATTTCTGAATTATTATTATTATTATTATTATTAATATTAATATTATACATACTTCAAAACACTTAAAATAATGAAAGAAAAATATTGTCGTTTCTCTTGAAATTTTAATTAAAGAAATTAAAAATATTGAAGGTGTATTTTTTCGTGTTGAAGAGTTCAATTAAAGTAATAAAAATATTTTACAGAATATTATTTCGCAATAATTTGATGTCGATGCGTTGATATATATATATATATAAGCTTATGTATAATGAAATATATATATATTGAAATATGGAATATATATTGGAAAATGAATCGGAAACACAAGTATGTCAAAACGAAGGGGAAAAAATAAAAATAATCCTAGCCAACATTCAGGGCCTTAAACTAAAACATTTCCCGGAAAAAATTTTATACCCGAAAGGACTCATGCAAGAAACCGGAGCAGATCTTACCTGCCTCACGGAAACCCATTTAAAGGACTGCCAGGCGAACCGTGAAAACGGTAATTTCTGTATTGACAAAAAAGAAATACAAATTGACAACTATAACATCCTCCGAGCCGACAGAACAATGAGACGTAAAGGAGGATGTGCTATTTACACGCGCGCGAAAGGCATATGGCAGGAATGACTATAAGTACCTCAAACAGCTACGTAGAATGTGTATCATCAAAAGTTGAAAAATTAAATATGGTACTAATTGTAATGTATAGACCCTCAACACGCCAACCTCAAAATTTTCAGATTCCATTACAGAGGTAAGAAACTGGGTAAAAGATCTACACTCTCCAACTCCAAATATTTTTCTCTTTGGGGATTTTAATTTCCCATTCAGGAAATATAAAAGGATAAGAAAAGAAAAAATATATGTATACACCAGGACAAGGGGGCCACAAGGGAAGACCAGGAGCAGGTAAAAATGCTACTAGCTCCAGCTGATGAATTTATGTTAACGCAAGAAATAACAGGAAACACAAGAAAAAACAAGTGCCTAGATTTGGTATTCACAAACAACAGCAACCTAACTGATAAAGTAGAAAGATCCCCAACTATAATATCGGACCACAACATCATTGAAATAACAACCAATATAAAAGCAACAGGAAAGGAAAGAACAAGAACAACAGAACGAAGCAAATTCGAAATTTTTAATTTTCATTCGAAAGCTATAAACTAGGAAGATGTTGCTTCCAACATGGAAGTAATAGATTGGAAATCCACCTTCGAGGCCAAGACAACGGAAGAGATGCTAATGACCTTAGAGGAGAAGACGCTGGAAATTGTGGAAAGACATGTCCCAAAAATACAAAAAAGATGAAGGAGAAGCAGGTTCGAGAGACAAAAGAGGTTATTGTTCCGAAAGAGAAGAAGAGTGACTGCAAAATTAAGTAACCGTAAAGATAACAACATCAGAAAAAAATTAAATGATAAACTGCAGAGTATCGGCAAAAAACTTCATTTTTTTCTAGGTGAAGGTCAAAATATGATAATAAAAACCCACTCTAATAGGCAGAGTTTATTTCCACAACAGTTTCGATGCCCACTGACATCCTCTTCGGGTGGATCCACCCGAAGAGGATTCCAGTTGGCATCGAAATTGTTGTGGAAATAAACTCTGTCTATTAGAGTGGGTTTTTATTATCATATGCAGGGTATCGATTGCGTTATACAGGAACTAATTGAGAAGCATACAGAAAAAGAAGACGACGCTATAGAAGCGATAAAGGTTAACTCAAAATACTTCTGTAATTTTGAAAAAAGGAAGTCGAAAAACCATGCGACTATCGGACCTCTGAAAAACGAGAACAGTGCTTTATCTGATGATCTTACAGAAGGACCTGGAATATTAAGAGCTCAGAACGAATAATCTTTCAGTATCCCAAAAACTGACAAACTGATATGCGATAGAAACGCGTTCTTTAAAGAAGAACTACAAGGGGAAAGTATAACGGACTTCGACTTTACGACAGATGATATTACACAAGCAGGACCGGATAAATAGAATGAAACACTGATCAAAAACTGCAAAGAATGCAATCGCTGAGCCCCTATATTGGATATGGAGACGATCACTAGACACGAGAGAAATACCAGGCATCCTGAAGAGCGCGAACATAGTCCCAACATATAAGGGAGGAGATCGATCCGAGGCTAAAAACTATTGACCATGTCTCTCGCATTTCATCTCACTAATATTTGAAAGAGTTTGACAGAAAATCTATGACTTTTTGGAAACTCAGAAGAAATTAAATGATAACTAACATGGGTTTCGGTGGGGCAGATGATGCCTATCACAACTAATGGAACACTACAACAACATTATTGATGCACTTTAAAGTAATGAAAACTTTGATGTAATACATATACACAGATAAGTGTGACCATGGAATCATAATACATAAACTGAAATATATGGGAATAACAGGAAAAGTAGGGAAATGGATATATAATTTCCTTAGTGAGCGGCGGAAAATCGTTACAGTAAAAGGAGTATCTTCATCAGAATCAGAGTTCTTCAGCTCAGTACCACAAGGAACAGAATTAGCTCCACTACTCCTCATAATCATGCTAACTGTCATAGATAAGGACGTTATCAGAGACAGCACAGTAACATCCTTTGCGGATGACACAAAGATCAGTAGAAAAATAAGAAACCCGGAAGATATAGGATCTCTAGAAACCGACATGAACAGAATCTACAAGTGGACGGAAGATAACAATATGAAGTTTAACACTGAGAAATTCAGCTGTTACAGTACGGAAAAAGAGAAGACCTAAAATCCATGGAATATTATACCCCAAATGGACAGGAAATTCAGAGAAATTCTAAAGCAAAAGAGTTAGGGGCTGTAATAAATGATGATGCGAAATTTGAAACACAAAATAAGATAGCAGTAAACAGAGCAAAGAGAATAACTGGGCAGATACTGAGAACCTTTAAACGAAGGGATAGGAATGTAATGATTCCTCTACTAAAAACACAGATCATACCTAAATTGGAATACTGCTCTGTCATAACATGCCCATATAAAAAAGAAGACATTAGACAGCTGGAAGGGATTCAGAGAAGCTTCACAGCAAAGATGAATGGTTGCAAAGAAGTAAATTACTGGGAAAGGTTACGCGAATTAAATATATATTCACTGAAAATGAGAAGAGAGAGATACACCATTACTTACACTTGAAAAATAATGGAGAAACTAGTCCTTAATCTTACTCTGAACCCTGTAACTCCACAAACAACAGTGGAAAGTAGAAAAGGAAGACTTTGTCGTGTTCCCAAATTGAATGCGAGACAGGGAACATCCTTAACCCTGAAAGAAAATAGTTTTGTTGTAAGAAGACCAACACTGTTTAATCAGCTTCCCAAAGTCCTAAGGAACACGAGTGGTGTTGCGGTGGACATCTTCAAAAGAAGACTAAACGCCTGGCTCAGAGCAAACCCCGATGAGCCGGGCGTACCTGGCTATCTGAGGTGGAGAGTAACCAACTAACTACTTAACGAGGTCAACTGGAGAAGAGGGGCGACAAGCTTGACCTTCGTGAAATGAGGAATTTATCGCATGGAACATTTGAAATGAAAGGTATATATACACACTGTATAGATATAGTTGCCAAATAATAATTTTCCACCAAAATAATTAAAAAAAAAATTCAGACGTAATTTAAATAATTGTTTCAGTGTTTCATTTGGGGATTAATTTAAAGTAGGTTAAATACTGGTTGCATTGTCCGTAGAATTTTATCATATATAATTTTGTTTCGGATTAATGAAGAAAGTGAAACTTTTGGCTCGTAATATGGACACTCATAAGGGAGTTATAATTTTTGTTGGTAAAGAAAATATTAAATTATGCAAATTACTTTTGTTTTAAGTTTCGTTTTTAATTTATTTTATGAGAATCTTTCGCTACATTTAGAAACTTTAAAAAATCAGGATAAAACACTTGTCCCGAAGCTTCTTCCTTAGTTTCAAGAGAGCGGGTGGGCTCTCCTTATATGATTTCCGTTCAACTTTGTTTTTATTTAATATTCACAAAAGTTATGTTAGTAACTGCTACTATCCATTATTATTATTATTATTATTATTATTATTATTATTATGACGATGCCTTAGAAATGACGATGCCTTAGAAATGACGCTGCCTTGGAAATGAATCATTTAGCTGGTTGTTTAACGAATTGTTTCCCATCAACACTAAAACTTTTTGTAAAAAATTTTATGAATAAGCTTTTGTTCGTGATGCCTATAATATTTCAGTGAATTTATGTGAATTTAAAGATTTAAACATACAACTTGAGGTGCTCACAGCCAAGATATTCCTGGCAGTTTTTTCCATGCTATTCACTGAAACGAGAGATAATATATTGGCTCGTATTGGCCCGAAGTGTTATGCTTATGAGTCCGTGTGAGGAATAAGAGAAATTTATTATTATATATTTTTCGATACAAATGTTCTAATGTATGTAATATATTAGGTGGGGAAAGTATAACTGACTTCGACTTTACGACAGATGATATTACACAAGCAGGAGCGGATAAATGGAATGCCACACTGATCAAAAACTGCAAAGAATGCAATCGCTGAGCCCCTATATTGGGTATGGAGACGATCAATAGACACGGGAGAAATACCTGGCATCGTGAAGAGCGCGAACATAGTCCTAATATATAAAGTAGGAGATCGGTACTACACAAAAAACTATAGGCCAGTGTCGCTTTAACCTCATCTCACTAAAATATTTGAAAGACTAGTTAGACAGAAAATCTATGACTTTTTCGAAACTCGGAAAAAATTCAATGATAACTAACCTGGGTTTCAGTTAAGCAGATGATGCCTATCACAACTAATGGAACACTACAACAACATTATGATGCACTTGAAAATAATGAAAACTATGATATAATATACACAGACTTTGCCAAAACGTTCGACAAGGGTGACCCTGGAATCATAATACATAAACTGAAATATATGGGAATAACAGGAAAAGTAGGGAAATGGATATATAATTTCCTTAGTGAGGGGCGGCAAGTCGTCACAGTACAAGGAGTATTTTCATCAGGATCAGAATTCCTCAGCTCAGTACTACTACTCTTCATAATCATGCTAAGTGACATAGATGAGGACGTTACCAGAGATAGCACGGTAACATCCTTTGCCGATGAGACAAAGATCAGTAGAAAAATAAGAAACCCAGAAGGTATAGAATGTTTATAAACCGACATGAACAGAATCTACAAATGGATGGAAGACAACAATAAGAAGTTCAACCCTGAGAAATTTCAGCTGTTTAGATATGGAAAAAGACAAGACCTAAAATCCAGGAATATTATACCCCAAATGGACAGGAAATTCAGAGAAATTCTAAAGCAAAAGAGTTAGTGGTTGTAATGAATGATGATGCGAAATTTGAAACACAAAATAAGATAGCAGTAAACAGCGCAAAGAGAATAACTGGGCAGATACTGAGAACCTTTCAACGAAGGGATAGGAATATAATGATTCCTCTACCGAAAACACTCATCATACCTAAATTGGAATACTGCTCAGTCCTAACATGCCCACATAAAAAAGAAGACATTAGACAGCTGGAAGGGACTCAGAGAAGCTTCACAGCAAAGATGAATGGGTGCAAAGAAGTAAAATACTGGGAAAGGTTACGCGAATTAAACCTATATTCACTGGAAATGAGAAGAGAGTGATACACCATTACTTACACTTGGAAAATAATGGAGAAACTAGTCCCTAATCTTATTGTGAACCCTGTACCTTCCCAAACAACAGTGGAATTAGAAAAGGGAGACTGTGACGTGTTCCCAAATTAAAGGCGAGACAGGGAACATCCTCAACTCTGAAAGAAAATAGTTTTGTTGTGAGAGGACCAAAACTGTTTAATCAGTTGCCTAAAGTCTTAAGGAACACGAGTGGTGTTGCGGTGGACATCTTCGAAAGAAGACTAAACGCCTGGTTATGAGAATCTTTCGCTAATATTTACAAACTTTTAAATATTAGGATAAAACACTTGTCCCGAAGCTTCTCCCTTAGTTTCAAGAGAGGGGGAAGGTATATGTTATACTTTCAACTTTCTTTTATTTAATATTCAGAAAAGTTATGTTAGTGACTGCTACTATCCATTATTATTATTATTATTATTATTATTATTATTATTATTATTTTTATTATTTTTATTATTATTGTTGATGACGATGCATTAGAAATGAGTCATTTAGCTGGTTGTTTAATGATTTTTTTTCCTATCAACACTAAAACCTTTTGTAAATATTTTATGAATAAGCCTTTGCTCGTGATGTCTAAAGTATTTCACTGAGTTTATGTGAATTTAAAGATTTAAACATACAACTTGAGGTGTTTACAGCTGAGATATTCCTGGCAGTTTTTTCCATGCTATTCACTGAAACGAGAGATAATATATTGGCTCGTATTTGCCCGAAGTGTTATGCTTATGAGTCTGTGTGAGGGATAAGAGAGATTTATTATTATATATATTTCGATACAAATGTTCTAATGCAGGTAATATGTTAGGTGGACTTTGAGAGCTCATTTGAAATATAGTCAATCAGTCTATTGAAATATGCTAGTCGTGTAAATTTTGAAAAGCATTTTTTTGGCAAAAGTTCTCCTAAACGTTTATCCCGTTCGCTGTGTTATGTTTTTACACGACGGTAAAGTCTGTTTTTATTACGTTATAAGACCATCTATCGAGTTTACAAGATTTAAGATGGTTTATACATGTTTAATTAATTATAACTCTGACCGAACGATATGTGTTTTTCTCATAGAAAGTCTAATGTTCCAGCGCTGTTCTGAATGCTATGTAGTTACGTTACGGGACCCTTTAAAATTATTTATATGGCTTATACGAATAAACCAGAGGGACCGAAATAGCAGTTAGCATTAGAACTGAATATTCCATAGACTAAGACTGAGGCCTTTTGTTGTAAATATATTTATGAAGCTACTGAAATGAATCTGAAATAAAATATGGATACATTTTTTTTGTCAGCATTTAATTATTTTTAGAGATTTCCACTACCGAGGCAATATTAACGGTGAACTGTAGTTTGAAGGGACATGTGGATTTGTAGTTTTTAATTATAGGAAGACATATATGAACTATTTTTGAAACATCATTGTAAGTTCCGATCTGAATGGAGCAGTAGATAAAGGTCTTCTAAAATAATATCTATATATAATTTACATATTTTTAAGGTGTATGGGTTCGATGACACTTTTTTTATCTTTGAGGATGTTAAAGATTGTTAACCAAGATAAGTTTGGCGAGGGATTAAAGGCGATAAAGAGAAGGTTCAATGTATTATTTCTTCTCCTCCCATCAACTGTTCGAAGAAAATGGAGGATTAGGGATTCCTTAAACATGCATTTATTAAAAAATTCAGAAATTCAGAAAATTAAAAAAATTCAGAAATTTTCTTTTCTTTAAGGTTGATTAAATTTTCAATTTTTACACAAAGCGTCCGGGGAAGGGATTTTACTGAAGTGTGTGTTCCAGTATCCTCATCATTTAATTAGTGTTTATTTATTTTTAGTTATTTAAAATAACATTTTATATATATATATATGTGTGTGCATGTGTGTGTGTATACGTGTTGCATGCACAGTTGCACACACACACACACACACACATATATATATATATATATATATATATATATATATATATATATATATATATATATATATATATATATATATATATATAAGCTATAGGGAAATTAAAGGCACACTCAGCGACAGGACCGGTTAAATGAAATGCCACACTGATCAAAAACTGCAAGAATGCAATCGCTGAGCCCTATACTGGATATGGAGACGATCAGTAGACATGGGAGAAATACCGGGTATCCTGAAGAGCGCGAACATAGTCCCTATATACAAAGGAGGAGACTGATCCAAGGCCAAAATCTATAGGCCAGTGTCGCTAATATCTCATCTCACTAAAATATTTGAAAGACTAGTTAGACAGAAAATCTATGAATTTTTGGAAACTCAGAAAAAATTCAATGATAACTAACGTGGGTTTCAGTCAGTCAGATCATGCCTATCACAACTAATGGAACACTACAGCAACAATACTGATGAACTTGAAAATGAAAACTATGATATAATATACACTGACTTTGCCAAAACGTTCGACAAGTGTGACTATGGAATCATAATACATAAACTAAAATATATGGGAATAAGAGGAAAAGTAGGGAAATGGATATATAATTTCCTTAGTGAGCGGCGGAAAGTCGTTACAGTACAAGGAATATCTTCATCAGGATCAGAGTTTCTAAGCTCAGTACCACTACTCTTCATAATCATGTTAAGTGACATAGATGAGGACGTTACCAGAGACAACACAGTAACATTCTTTGGCGATGACACAAAGATCAGTAGAAAAATAAGAAACCCAGAAGATATAGGATCTTTACAAACCGACATGAACAGAATCTACAAGTGGACGGAAGACACAATATGAATTTTAACAGTGAGAATTTTCAGTTTTTACGGTACGGAAAAAAGAGAAGACCTAAAATCCATGGATTCTTATACCCCAAATGGACAGGAAATTCAGAGAAATTCAAAAGCAAAAGATTTAGGGGTTGTAATGACTGATGATTCGAAATTTGAAACACAAAATAAGATAGCAGTAAACAGAGCAAAGAGAATAACTAGGCAGATACTGAGAACCTTTAAACGAAGGGATAGGAATATAATGATTCCTCTGCTGAAAACACTGATCATACCCAAATTGGAATACTGCTCGGTCATAACATGCCTAGGTAAAAAAGAAGACATTAGACAGCTGGAAGGCATCCAGAGAAGCTTTCACAGCAAAGATCAATGGGTGCAAAGAACTAAATTACTGGGAAAGGTTACGCGAATTAAACCTATATTCACTGGAAATGAGAAGAGAGAGATACATCATTACTTACACTTGGAAAATAATGGAGAAACTAGTCCCTAATCTTACTCTGAACCTGTAACTCCCCAAACAACAGTGGAAGTAGAAAAGGAAGACTGTGTCGTGTTCCCAAATTAAAGGCGAGACAGGGAACATCCTTAACCCTGAAAGAAAATAGTTTTGTTGTGAGTGGACCAAAACTGTTCAATCAGTTGCCCAAAGTCCTAAGGAGCACGAGTGGAGGTGGAGAGTAACGAACTCACTACTTCATGAGGCCAATTCGAGAAGAGAGGCGACAAGCTTGACCTTCGTGAAATGAGGAATTTATAGCATGGAACATTTGAAAGGAAAGGTATATACACACACACACTATATATATATATATATATATATATATATATATAGTTGCTAATTAATAATTTTCCACCAAAAATAATTAAAAAAATAATTCAGACGTAATTTAAATAATTGTTTCAGTGTTTAATTTGGGGATTAATTTAAAATAAGTTAAATACTGGTTGCATTATCCGTAGAATTGTACCATATATTATTTTTTTTCATTTTAATGAAGAAAGTGAAACTTTTGGCTCGTAATATCGACGCTCATAAGAGAGTTATAATTTTTGTTGGTAAAGAAAATATTAAATTTTTTAAATTACTTTTGTATTAAGTTTCTTTCTTAATTTATTTTATTAGAATCTTTCTTCTACATTTACAAACTTTAAAAAATCAGGATAAAACACTTGTCCCGAAACTTCTTCATTAGTTTCAAGAGAGGAGGTCAGCTGTGTTTATATGTTTTCCGTTCAACTTTGTTTATATTTAATATTCACAAAAGTTATGTTACTGACTGCTACTATCCATTATTATTATTATTATTATTATTATTATTATTATTATTATTATTATTATTACGATGCCTTAAAAATGAATCATTTAGCTGGTTGTTTAACGAAGTGTTTTCCATCAACACTAAAACTTTTTGTAAAATATTTTATGAATAAGATTGTGATGTCTAGAGTATTTCAATGAGTTTATGTGAATTTAAAGATTTAAACATACAACTTGAGATGTTTACAACCGAGATATTCCTGGCATTTTTTTCAATGCTATTCATTGAAACGAGAGATAATATATTGGCTCGTATTAGTCGGAAGTGTTATGCTTATGAGTCCGTGTGAGGGATAAGAGAGATTTATTATTATATATTTTTCGATACAAATGTTCTAATGTATGTAATATATTAGGTGGACTTTGACAGCTTATTTGAAGAATAGTCAAGCAGTCTATTGGAATATACTAGTCGTGTAAATTTTGAAAAGCATTTTTTTGGCAAAAGTTCTCCTAAAAGTTTATCCCATTCGCTCTGTTGTATTCTTATATGAATGTAAACTCTGTTTTTATTACGTTATAAGACCATCTATCGAGTTTTCAAGATTTAAGATGGTTTATACATGTTTAATTAATTATAACTCTGACCGAACGATATGTGTTTTTCTCATATGAAGAATAATGTTCCAGCGCTGTTCTGAATGCTATGTAGTTACGTTACGGAACACTTTAAAATTATTTATATGGCGTATACGAATAAACCAGAGGGTCCCAAATAGCAGTTAGTATTAGAACTAAATATTCCATAGACTAAGAGAGAGGTGTTTTGTTGTAAATATATTTATGAAGCTACTGAAATGAATCTGAAATAAAATATGGAGAAAGTTTTTTGTCAGCATTTAATAATTTTTAGAGATTTCCACTGCCGAAGCAATATTAACGGCGAACCCTAGTTTGAAGGGACATGTGGATTGGTAGTTTTTAATTACACTAGGGAACAACATTTTTGTTTCTTGAAAACTATTTAGTGTTTCTTATAGAACTTTTGATGCTGATTCTAAATATGGTTTCAGAAGTTTCTATCACCCATAGTTTTCGAGAAAATAATATTTCCATTTACTCAGAGTTTTCCCAAAATATTAGTTAAAATTAAGTGTACTAATTTAATTTTACTTTCTTTTTTTCCCAGGTTAACTATATTTAATAGTATTTTTTGCATTAAAAAAATATAGCTATTTAAACAAACAGATTTTTAATAAAAAGAAAGATATTTTTTTTCAAGTTTTGCTCAAATTTTAAAATTTTTCATAGTATAAAAAATTGGTTTTTCATTCCAAAAAGTTTTCCATGATTTCAATAATTTTCCGCCAGCATGAATCGAAACTGTATTAATCCCGGAGATACATTTTGCTACGTATGTGGAGAACTGACCATAATGGCACAGAGGAAGACGATGACCCCACTCGTGAAGAAGGCTTACGAACTTTATTTTGGATGTAAGGTAGGCGACCAAGACAAATCCTGGGCCCCTCATATCTCATGCATTTCCTGTGCCGTCACTCTTAGGGATTGGATTAAAGGTACCCGCAAATCTATGCCATTTGCCATACCAATGATTTGGAGAGAGCCCAAGGATCACCTAACGGATTGCTATTTTTGTATGACTAACGTTTCAGGATTCTCTGCCAAAAATAAACATAAAATTCAATACCCAAATCTTGCATCTGCCATGAGACCAGTACCACATGACGATGATAACCCAATTCCAACTCCTCCAAAGTCATGGACACTGGATGAAGAGTCTGAAGTTGAACCAATGGAAATTGATGACACTAAAGATACAGACTTTCAGCAACCTGAATCAAATAAACCACGTATGATAACGCAGGTTATGCTGAATGATCTCGTGAGAGATTTGGACCTTCCGAAAAAGAAAGCGGAATTATTGGGCTCCAGGTTACGTAATGGAATTTGCTGGCAAAAGATACAAGCATTTCGGCGTTCCGCACTCGCCAAAAAGATCTGATGCAGTATTTCTCCTCGTCAGGTGGTTTATGTTACTGTAATAATGTAAATGGACTGCTGTTAGCTCTCGGTCATGAGCACAAATCTGAAGATTGGCGTTTATTTATTGACTCTTCGAAGCTAAGCCTCAAGGTTGTACTACTTCACAATGGAAATAAATACCCTTCCATTCCTGTAGGGCACGCTGTCCACATGAAGGAATCTTACGAAAATATGAAACTCATCCTTCAGCAGATTAATTATGACCAGTTTCGTTGGTATATATATGGGGATTTAAAAGTCGTCGCGCTTCTTCTGGGAATGCAGCTCGGTTATACGAAGTTCTGCTGCTTCCTTTGTGAATGGGACAGCAGAGCCAGAGATTCGCTTTATTTTGTAAAGGATTGGCCACTTCGTCAAAAATGTATCCCAGGACTGAAGAATGTGTCTCATGAACCCTTAGTTGACCCCAAGAAAATATACTTACCGCCACTTCACATCAAACTTGGCATCATGAAAAATTTTGTCAAAGCAATGAACAAGGAAGATGAGGCATTCAAATATTTGAAGAAAAAGTTTTCACGACTTAGCGATGCAAAGATAAAAGAAGGGATCTTTGTTGGTCCCCAAATCAGAGAGCTCATGAAAGATCAAAAGTTTGATGATGCCTTGAGAGGAAAAGAAAAAGTGGCATGGAGGCCATGAAGAATGTTGTCACAAATTTTCTAGGGAACATCAAAGCCTCTAACTATGAAAAAATAGTGCAGGACATGATTGAAGCATATAGGTTTTGGGATGTAATATGTCACTAAAAATTCATTTCTTGCACTCCCATTTAGATTTCTTCCATGAAAACCTCGGCGACGTAAGCGATGAGCATGGAGAAAGGTTCCACCAAGATATAGCTACTATGGAGAAACGCTACCAAGGGAGGTGGGATCCGGCAATGTTAGCTGATTACTGCTGGACATTGATGCGAGAAGCTCCTAATGAAAACTACAAGAGAAAATCAGTGACAAAGAAGTTTTAAGAAGAATATTTTAAATGCCAATCTGCCACTAATATAATTTTTATGAAGTATTTTTACTAACTTCTATACACTTTTTGAATAAATATTAAAATACAAATTTCTCAGTAACCTTGGGTGATAGAGAAATTCTACGGCTATATTCGGAATCAGCGGAAAAAATCCTATAAGACCGACCTGTTCACGTCCAAGAAACAAAAAATGTTAAAATTTGTTCCCCAGTGTTATAGGAAGACATACCTGAACTCTTTTTGAAACATCATTGTAAGTTCCGATCTGAGTGGAGCAGTAGATAAAGGGCTTCTAAAATAATATCGATATATAATTTATATATTTTTAAGGTGTATGGGTTCGATGACATATTTTTTTATCTTTGAGGATGCTAAAGATTGTTAACGAGGATAAGTTTGGCGGGGCATTAAAGGCGATAAAGAGAAGGTTCAATGTATTACTTCTACTCCTCTCATCAACTGTTCGAAGGAAATGGAGGATTAGGGATTCCTTAAACATGCATTTATTAAAAAAATTCAGAAATTCAGAAAATTAAAAAAAAATTCAGAAATTCAGAAAATTAAAAAAAATTCAGAAATTCAGAAAATTAAAAAAATCAGAAATTCTATTTTCTTTAAGGTTGATTAAATTTTTCAATTTTTACACAAAGCGTCGGGAGAAGGATTTTACTGAGTTTGTGTTCCAGTATCGTCATCATTTAATTAGTGTTTATTTATTTTTATGTATTTAAAATAACATTTATATATATATATATATATATATATATATATATATATATATATATATGTGTGTGTGTGTGTGTGTGTGTGTATACGTGTTGCGTGCACACACACACACACACACACACACACACACACACACACACACATATATATATATATATATAAGCTATAGGGAAATTAAAGGCACACTCAGCGACAGGACCGGTTAAATGAAATGCCACACTGATCAAAAACTGCAAGAAAGCAATCGCTGTGCTCCTATACTGGATATGGAGACGATCAATAGACATGGGGGAAATACCGGGTATCCTGAAGAGCGCGAACATAATCCCAATATATAAAGGAGGAGACCGATCCGAGGCCAAAAACTATAGGCCAGTGTCGCTTACATCTCATCTCACTAAAATATTTGAAAGACTAGTTACTGCAAAGCTGGGCACTTGCGTTTTTTTTTGCGGTACTGCGGTACTGTGGTACTACCGCACTACCAAACCGGTACCGCATAACGCAGTACCGCAAAGGATCGCTGAAAGTACAGGCTGTACTTTCAGCGATCCTTTGCGGTACTGCGTTATGCGGTACCGGTTTGGTAGTGCGGTAATACCGCAGTACCGCAGTACCGCAAAAAAACCGCAAGTGCCCAGCTTTGCTAGTTAGACCAGGCGTCGGCAACCTTTTTGGTGTTGCGTGCCAATTCCCAATTCCATTTAAAAAAAAATAATTTTATGGTCTTGAGTAGTATTTTTCCTCTCTTTTTTTAATCTTAAAATTACAATTTTTTTTTAAAGCTTTTCGCGTGCCAAGGATAGATGCCTCGCGTGCCAAGTTTGGCACGCGTGCCAGGGGTTGTCGACGCCTGAGTTAGACAGAAAATCTATGAACGTGGGTTTCAGTCAGGCAGATCATGCCTATCACAACTAATGGAACACTACAACAACAATACTGATGCACTTGAAAATAATGAAAACTATGATATAATATACACAGACTTTGCCAAAACGTTCGACAAGTGTGACTATGGAATCATAATACATAAACTAAAGTATATAGGAATAACAGGAAAAGTAGTGAAATGGATATATAATTTCCTCAGTGACACAAAGATCAGTAGAAAAATAAGAAACCCAGAAGATATAGGATCTTTAAAAACCGACATGAACAGAACCTACAAGTGGACTGAAGACAACAATATGAATTTTAACATTGAGAAATTTTAGCTGTTACGATGCGGAAAAAGAGAAGACCTAAAATCCATGGATTATTTTACCCCAAATGGACAGGAAATTCAGAGAAATTCGAAAGCAAAAGATTTAGGGGTTTTAATGACTGATGATGCGAAAATTGAAACACAAAATAAGATAGCAGTAAACAGAGCTAAGAGAATAACTGGGCAGATACTGAGAACCTTTAAACGAAGGGATTGGAATATAATGATTCCTCTACTGAAAACAGTGATCATACCCAAATTGGAATACTGCTCGGTCATAACATGCACATATAAAAAAGAAGGCATTAGACAGTTGGAAGGGATTCAGAGAAGCTTCACAGCAAAGATGAATGGATGCAAAGGAGTAAATACTGGGAAAGGTTACGCGAATTAAACCTATATTCACGAGAAATGAGAAGAGAGAGATGCACCATTACTTACACTTGGAAAATAATGGAGAAACTAGTCCATAATCTTACTCTGAACCCTGTAACTTCCCAAACAACAGTGGAAGTAGAAAAGGAAGACTGTGTCGTGTTTCCAAATTAAAGGCGAGACAGGGAACATCCTTAACCCTGAAAGAAAATAGTTTTGTTTTGAGTGGACCAAAACTGTTCAATCAGTTGCCCAAAGTCCTAAGGAACACGATTGGTGTTGCGGTGGACATCTTCAAAAGAAGACTAAACACCTGGATCAGAACAGTCCCCGATGAGCTGGGCGTTCCTGGCTATGTGAGGTGGACAGTAACCAACTCAGTACTTCACGAGGCCAACTCGAGAAGAGGGGCGACAAGCTTGACCTTCGTGAAATGAGGAATTTATCGCATGGAACATTTGAAAGGAAAAGTGTATATATGCACACACTATATATATATATATATATATATATAATATATATATATATATATATATATATATATATAGTTGCCAAATAATAATTTTCCACCAAAATAATTAAAAAAAATTCAGACGTAATTTAAATAATTGTTTCAGTGTTTAATTTGCGATTAATTTAAAGTAAGTTAAATACTGGTTGCATTGTCCGTAGAAGTTTATCATATATATTATTTTCTTCAGATTAATGAAGAAAGTGAAACTTTTGGCTCGTAATATGGATGCTCATAAGACAGTTATAATTTTTGTTGGTAAAGAAAATATTAAATTATGCAAATTACTTTTGTTTTAAGTTTTTTCTTAATTTATTTTATTAGAATCTTTCGTCTACATTTACAAACTTTAAAAAATCAGGATAGAACACTTGTCCCGAAACTTCTTCCTTAGTTTCAAGAGAGGGGGTCGGCTGTGCTTATATGTTTTCCGTTCAACTTTGTTTTTTATTTAATATTCACAAAAGTTAGGTTACTGACTGCTACTGTCCATTATTAATATTATTATTATTATTATTATTATTATTATGACGATGTCTTAGAAATGACGATGCCTTAGAAAGGAATCATTTAGCTGGTTGTTTAACGAAGTGTTTTCCATGAAAACTAAAATTTTTTGTAAAATATTTTATGAATAACCTCGTAATGTCTACAGTATTTCAGTGAGTTTATGTGAATTTAAAGATTTAAACATACAACTTGAGATGTTTACAACCGAGATATTCCTGGCAGTTTTTTCCATGCTATTCATTGAAACGAGAGATAATATATTGACCCGTATTGGCCCGAAGTGTTATGCTTATGAGCCCGTGTGAGCGATAACAGAGATTTATTATTATATGTTTTTTGAAACAAATGTTCTAATGTTATGTAATATATTAGGTGGACTTTCACAGCTTATTTGAAGAATAGTCAAACTGTCTATTGGAATACACTAGTCGTGTAAATTTTGAAAAGCATTTTTTGGGCAAAAGTTCTCCTAAAAGTTTATCCCATTCGCTCTGTTGTATTCTTATATGAATGTAAACTCTGTTTTTATTACGTTGTAAGACCATCTATCGAGTTTTCAAGATTTAAGATGGTTTATACATGTTTAATTAATTATAACTCTGACCGAACGATATGTGTTTTTCTCATATGAAGACTAATGTTCCAGCGCTGTTCTGAATGCTAAGTATTTACGTTAGGGGACCCTCTAAAATTATTTATATGGCGTATAATAATAAACCAGAGGGTCCGAAATAGCAGGTAGCATTAGAACTGAATATTCCCTAGACTAAGACAGAGGTCTTTTGTTGTAAATATATTTATGAAGCTACTGAAATGAATCTGAAATAAAATATGGAGAAAGTTTTTTGTCAGCATTTAATAATTTTTAGAGATTTCCACTGCCGAAGCAATATTAACGGTGAACCATAGTTTATAGGAAGACATACTGTACATGAACTGTTTTGAAACATCATTGTAAGTTCCGGTCCGAGTGGAGCAGTTGATAGAGGGCTTCCAAAATAATATCGATATATAATTTATATATTTTTAAGGTGTATGGGTTCGATGACACATTTTTTTATCTTTGAGGATGCTAAAGATTGTTAACGAGGTTAAGTTTGGCGGGAGATTAAAGGCGATAACGAGAAGGTTCAATGTATTATTTCTACTCCTCCCATCAACTGTTCGAAGGAAATAAGGAAATGGAGGATTAGGGATTCCTTAAAGATGCATTTATGAAAAAAATTCTGAAATTCAGAAATTCTATTTTCTTTAAGGTTGATTACATTTTTCAATTTTTACACAAAGCTTTCTGAGAAGGGATTTTACTCAAGTTTATGTTCCAGTATCTTCATCATTTAATTAGTGTTTATATATTTCCATTTATTTAAAATAACTTTATATATATATATATATATATATATTATATATATACAGGGCGTCCCAAAAAAATGTATACACACTTTAAATACTTATAAAGGCAGTGTTTATTAAAATACATTTCATTTTCAAAATGTAATAGAATCTACAGACATTATTTAATTGTTTTGTCAACGCCTGTTTTCAAACTGACGTCCGTTCTGGTCCAGGCACTGCTGATAACGCGAAGCAATGGAATCGCAAACATCACGAAACATTTCGTTTGGTATTTGTGTGCATTCTCGTTCAATGGCTGCTCTCAATTCAGCGACTGTTGCAGGTTTTATAGCGTAGACTTTGTCTTTTAAGTATCCCCATAAAAAAAAGTCTAGTGGTATGAGGTCTGGTGAACGCGGAGGGTATTCTACGAAACCCCTTCGTCCAATCCACATCCACATCGTGCCAAGTACCACTCGCAATACTCCACTCTTCGGTCCGGATCATCTTCATTAATAGCATGGACTAATCTTGGAATGTAACTTTTCCATTGACAGCGCTTCAAAATGCGTTGGACAGACGATTCTGAAATTCCTACCTCACGACTCGCTTGCCGCACAGATTTTCTTGGACTTTGGTGATACGTTTCCAGTACTCTTTCTTGCTTTGTGGGGCTTGTCGATGTCCGTGGTCTTCCGGAACGCTTCTTGTGGACATTCTGAACAGTTCCATCGGCTTCAAACTTATCTCTAATTCGAGTGATGGTAAGTCGCGTTGGTGGATCTGTTTGAAACTCCCTCCTAAACTGTCTTTGCACTTCAACTGCGTTTTCACACTTCCAGTAGCATTTTAGAATGAATTTCCTTTGTTCAAAGCTTAGTCTGACTGCCATTATTAATTCTAATGGGTTTAACTTGGAAAGAAAGAAACATCAATTGAGCTATCAGCTGTTAAAGTGTGTATACATTTTTTTGGGACGCCCTGTATATATATATATATATATATATATATATGTGTGTGTGTGTGTGTGTGTGTGTGTGTGTGTGTACATGTTGCATGCACAACACACACACACACACACACACATATATATATATATATATAAGCTGTAGGGAAATTAAAGGCACACTCAGCGGCAGGACAGGTTAAATTGAATGCCACACTGATCAAAAACTGCAAGAA
>JAJOZX010000564.1:115000-155000 GCA_023014485.1 Bathynomus jamesi
TGTACCTCAAAATACCTCAAAATAATTTATTAAATAACAGTGCTAATATTATTAGTAGTAGCACGGTATGCAAACACGAATCAACACTAACTAACTTTCGTATTTTATTTTCGACATAAAATTTATCTGAATAAAATCACTAAAAAATAAACAAAAATTCAGTTCAGGCAAATAATACTGATTTTTTTTTCTTTAAAAAAAAATCTCATGATCTCTTTGAGAAGAGATTTTCGATGTAATTCTTCGAAAGAATTTAGAAAGACTTTTTTAGCCTTTTTTAAGCATTTTTAAGAACTTTTCGAGACTTTTCGAATTTTAATTTTCTCTCACTGTCTGTGGTTTATAGGTCCACAAAGTCAATAATATATATATATACACACACACATATATATATATATATATATATATATATATATATATATATATATATATATATATATATATATATATATATATATATATTAGGGTGTCCCAAACTCATAGGGGGCCAAATATTTTTTCGGGATACAAATCCGCTCGTGTTGCGTTCTTTTGATGTTTCCCATTAGAAGTCTTCCTGTAAAATTTCAGAGAGATCGAAGGAAATTTAAAGGTCCCGAACTTTGAACACTTTATTTCTCCTCTTAACTGAAAGGCAAATTAACTGAAATATTTCTCTCAAAAGTTCCATCACAAAGATGATTATACAAAATAAACATGTATTTTAATCTTAACACACAAACAACAATTTCAAAGCATCACATTTATGCATTTTAACTAAACACATGTTTCATGAGATCCGTTTTTGTTCCCTTCCTGCTCACATTCCGTCGGTGTGAGTGGACAGTTCGAAGGAGGAACTGGAGGTCTTCTTCATCACGGCACAGAGGTTTGCTTGTGTATTTCTCAATGAGGGCGATGCCTCGCTCTGCTGCATCATTGACCACCGTCAGTTCTGCAGCTCGGCTCTTTGCCAGACGGTAGTTTTCGTCAGTAGGCCATGTTTCAGGGTCTTTGGTGAGGAACGTGGGCTCAACTTGGAGAAACTGGAAGAGTGTGGTGGATCGACTCGTCACCCACGGACTTAAACGGCCATCCACTTTCAGTCCCTTGCCTTGGACCCGTTTGAGTCCTTTCCCAGGGCGCTTTTTCAGGTTAGCCGTCATGTTACGCTTTTCATTGTCGTCAACTCTGTCATCAAACAGTGCAAGACAGATTAAGTCCTCCGAGATATACCACAGATGACGGAGCACAGCCCGGTAAGCTGTGTTTCCAACGTCCTTGTCAGGGTAACCTACAAGAAGATTGCACAGCCTAACGTCATTTTTGGGAGATTTGATGGCGTTTTGAGCCTCGTGCCAGTGACGCACGTATATAAGGCTCACGAAGAGAGCCATACGGCGAACCCCTTGCAGTTCTTGGAGACGAAGTTCGGAGAACTGGGACTGCAGTAATGCTATTTTCAGGCAGTAAATACCTTTGGCCATCCATCTGGCCTGATGGTAAGCCCCTGGAGGCCGAAGCTTGTAACGTCCTACGTCGTCTCCGAGGTACAAGAGGCTCAGTCGAAGAAGTTCTTCATAATCCTCTCGAGGATGATTACCACTTCTTAGGGCATCGCGGAGATAGTCTATTACCTCAAGTCGCATTTGTGAAAGGCAAGCATTGTCATTTATGAAGGCTTTAGCCACCTCGTCCTTGTCAAATGCATCCAACTGACAGTGGTTCATTGATGGCCAGGCCTCCTTGAATCTCCTGAAAAGTGGGATTTGAGGACTTGGTGGTGTTCCTAGGCACACGACGAAGACATCCTTGAGAATCACTTCGTGAACGTGATGACGGCAAGCAAACCATAAAAGAGATCTTCCCAATGCCGCTTCCAAACGCGCACACGCACCTTGCACTATCCCTGTGTTTGATGCCGTCGTGTCAAACACCATGCCTATGATCTTGTCCTCAATTCCGACTAGGGTGAGCGCTTGATGGACTGCGCTTGCCATTTGCTGTCCTGTGCCGTCTATTATTTTCGGTGCTCCTAATAGCTCTTCCACACCATCCCCAGTCACCACAACAGCAATCCGATCGACTGACTTACCCTCCTGTTCGATGTCAGTGAGTATCTTTGTGTCCTCGAGGTGGAAGCTGCTCGAGGTGGCCAATAACATTGGTCCCTATCATTGTACGGGCCTTTTGTCGGAAGCGGTGAACCGTGCTCTTTGATGGAACACTGTCAGGACCGAGAGCTAGGGATTTTGCAGTCGCAGCAAACGCTGATGTTGCCTGTCGAACAGAAAGGCCCTCGCGATCCCAAGTTGCTGCCAGGTCAAGATCACTCAGACTTTCTTTTAGTCTGTCATGTTTGGGAGCTTTCGAAGGTTTAAGTCCACAAGTGACGGCTTCGTTTCCACTGTCAGCTGACGATGTGCTAGAACTGCTATCGGTAGCCTCTTCTGTGACTCCTACAGCTAGAGCCTCCTCCGTTTGACGCCGGTGTGCCCGCTCAAGAGCTCTTTCCCTTTCCTGTCTTTTCATTGTGGCTGTATTATATTTTCTATCTTCACCTCCCATGTAACTCGTATGTCGATCTGCCTTTTTGGAAATGAGGAATTCCTTGTCTTCAAGAGGGATATCTCCCCGATCCAGAACGTCTGAGCGGGCGACATCAAAAATATCCTCCATATCAGCCAAGAATACATCCCGCTGCATATTGTAAGTCATTCCAGTCTTGTTCTTGTTTTTATGCAAATTTCGATACCTTTGAACCAAAGCTTTCAGTTTAGTCGAGGCATGAACGGAGGTTGTTGCTAGATTCGAGTTGGCTCTAGCCCAGATTTCTAATACAGCCGATATTACAGCCTTGACACTGTTCGAATCTGTCTTCTTTTGGTCGCGGTGATGGTAGAAGAAAAGGAGCAACACGTCCATATTACTTGGTAATCGAGATTTAGCCAGCTCTGCTATCGGAGACCTCTCAAGAAGCCACAACTTGATGTTTGATCTTGTCAACGCCATAATGATCAATTCTGAAAACCAAAAAAAAGTCATCAAACGTCGGGACCTCTAAATATCGTCTGATCGAGTTGAAAATCACACGGCCAATGCTTTAGCCCAAACCACATCCGGGCATGACACGAGGGGTCAGGTCGTCTTAAGAAATAAAATTGGGACACCCTAATATATATATATATATATATATATATATATATATATAGAGAGAGAGAGGAGAGAGAGAGAGAGAGAGAGAGAGAGAATGTATTAAAGACACACTTGAAGAAGACAGGAATACTGTTTAGTATTCGTGTTCCCAAACGAACGGCGGATTGGTGGTTCGTGCGTGCACGGAGATGAATTCAAAGTCAGATTTTCGCGTGACCTCAAAATGTCCCTTCGTTCCATCTGAAACCGTCACAGACGAAACTTTCACACATTCACGTACTCTGAAATTATTAGGAAATTTTCAAATTAGAATTAAAATATTATTTATCATACACTGATTTTAGAATTACAGATTAATGCTCGCTAAAGCCAGTCGTAGATATTGTGTAATTTTTCTTTGCTTGGAAAGAAGGCAAAGAGGCTTATCTCTTTCATTCAAACTGTTCTCTGAGGTCAAGTAAATATACGTAAAGATACATTTGAAAGCTTTATTTACACACGGTATAATTTGGAACGCTTTTCCTAAAGCAAATGACTCTGTACTAAATTTTAGGTTTAGAAAGGTCGTTTTCCATTAGTTGAAAAGGGAAAAATAAATAAACACTGAAAGTCGTATTTGATAATCATTGTCAGCTTAAGTACTGAATAAATATTGAAATAATATAAAAATGAATATAAAAATGAATATATATACACAATAATATATACAATAATATACATATGGAAAATACTTGAGGGCTCTGCCCCTATCCTTAGAAATGAAATAGAAACAAACTGGAATGAGAGAAGAAGCACATTTTGTTCAGTCCCAGATGTTGTGGGACAGGGTCCATGAAAACGAAGATGGAAAATACCCTCAGAATACGAGGCCCAAAGCTTTTCAATGCCCTACCAAAAGAAGTAAGGAATCTCCAGCACACCGACCTGAATAACTTCAAGAACCAGCTGGAGAGATTCCTGTGCAAAGTCCCTGACCAGCCATGCGTGAATGGCTACGAAGGCAGGAGGATATCAGATAGCAATTCCCTCCTTCACTAAATCTTGCAAATGAGGTGGGATGCTGCAGAGGGTCGACAGCAGGTCGATCCTGAACCGTCGTTCGAACACACACACACACACAGTATATATATATATATATATATATATATATATATATATATGACACACACAGACAGTGCATGGAACAAGGAACTCTTCTGGGATAATTAAATCCACTATAGTCCAAATAAGTAATGGTAAATGACAAATACCAGAGTTTTTCTTTTTCATGATGCTAGCCCGACGTGGGCACCGGGTCACTCGCAAAGAGGTCCCAGAAATATAGATTCCCTCACCAGCTATCTGCAAAGCAGACAGGATCCAGCTTTGGGACATGGATCTAGGGTTTAAAGCAGCCTAGCCCTGCTACATTTAGAACCTCAATATAAGCAAAAGACTCGCTGCCTTCACGTCAGATTGAATACATAAAAGAAAAAGGGGTAACTATTATATTTTTAGCCAAAAACCAAAACTTAAACCTCAACTGGTAGAATTGAGCGTCCACTTTTCAAGGCACATAACATGTTATGTGCCTTGAAAAGTGGACGCTCAATTCTACCAGTTGAGGTTTAAGTTTTGGTTTTTGGCTAAAAATATAATAGTTACCCCTTTTTCTTTTATGTATTCAATCTGACGTGAAGGCAGCGAGTCTTTTGCTTATATTGAGGTTCTAAATGTAGCAGGGCTAGGCTGCTTTAAACCCTAGATCCATGTCCCAAAGCTGGATCCTGTCTGCTTTGCAGATAGCTGGTGAGGGAAGCTATATTTATGGGACCTCTTTGCGAGTGACCCGTTGCCCACGTCGGGCTAGCATCATGAAAAAGAAAAACTGTGGTATTTGTCATTTACCATTACTTATTCGGACTATAGTGGATTTAATTATCCCAGAAGAGTTCCTTGTTCCATGCACTGTCTGTGTGTATCATAAGAAACTCAGGGGACCATTCTGAGTTCATTCCCATATATATATATATATATATATATATATATATTTAAATATATAGGGTGGTTCAAAAGTCCTGTCCTAAAGGTATATATTGTATAGTTACTTGTGGGACAGGACTTTTGAATGTGTGTGTGTGTGTGTGTGTGTGTGTGTGTGTGTGTGTACTTTAAAAAGAACAGACTGTAAATCAGAGTCATGTCAAATAAGTAGTTAAGAATTATTACATCACTTGAGTACTTTTCAAAATAAACATTCAGAATATATGGAATTAAAATGTTTTCAAAACTAAGAAAAAAAGATGGATCGGAGCATAAGTTGACGTCAATTTAGGTTAAAAGAACTCGGTAATTTTTAGAGTATATTTGTTTGCTTATCTTTGTACAGAATGCTAATGAAAGGCAAATACCCATAAACGGCTTATCTTAATCCTTTAAAAACCTTTTCTAAATCTCATTTCACGTAGGGTGGCCATTTAAAAAGGAGGACACTGCGTATGTGGCCGTACGTTAACATATATATATATATATATATATATATAATATATAATATATATATATATATATATTGTTAACGTACGGCCACATACGCAGTCCTCCTTTTTTGAAATTTGGAAATGGCCACCCTAAGGACAGAGTGCTCAAAAGTCGGACTGTCTGCCTAAAGCAGGACGTCTGGCCACCCTAATTCCACGTCCTATACGTAGATGGTCCAAGTAATTTTAGAAGCCACTGTACATGTTCAGATATTTTTCACTTACAAAGTTAATTAGACAACAGATGTAGTGATAGATAATAAATTCACGAGAGGTTAACTAAAATTTAGCACTTACACTAAACATTTTACTCTATGTGATGTCTGAGGAAATATTTCAGCTATCCGTACTTAGTTTACGGATTGAGTGACATCCTGGAGAAGTTTGCTTATGAATAATGAAACCTTATCAACCCTTTCAGAACGACTGGTACAAATTGGTAACGCTTCAAATACACGCATTCATAACTTACCCTACAAAAAATTTGGGTCTTAAAGGGTTAATAAAGCGATTAATAATAAAAAAAACCCTCTACCCACGATGAGGTATTAATAAATAATGAACCCACCACAGACACTACAACTATTTTAAATAATTTCAATGAATTTTTCACCGAAGTGTGAACCAATCTTGTCTCTAATGCCCCGCCCACTGCGCGGTTTTTCGATACGTACCCAGGTGCCTTCATCCCACACTTTCTTCCTATCCTCTACTACAACACTACTACACGAATAAAAGTTGTACGCTGGACACAATCTAAACAGAATTAAAAAGAGTGCGCGAACTTAATTGCGCCCAAGCTCTCAAAGCTCATAAACCTCTCCATTCAAAATGGTGCCTTCCAATACTGCCTAAGAAAAGCCACGGTATGCTCTATTTACAAATCAGGAGATAAAACTTCCCCCTGAAACTATAGACACAGCTCCGTCCGAGAGAGTAATGTATAATCAAATAATAAAATTAATAATAAAACACAAAATAATCCACAAACAACAATTTGGCTTTATACGAAAACACACGACGAACGACATGTTCTATATATATATATATATATATATATATATATATATATATATATATATATTTCTTGTTGCACATGATGTACACTATGGCCTCAACATGTATAAGTACAATAATAAAATGGACTATTATTATTATTATTATTATTATTATTATACAATGCGTAGGAAAGTATGAACTGTTGCACTGTTATATACTGTACATATACCTTCACAATTTTTCTCTTAAGCGACATTTGGGCGGATTATAGTTGGATGGGAGACCGTCCTATGCGTCCAAACTATATAGCGACCACTGGCTCGGATCCCACGTGAAACTGTAGATCCCCTCTGTCATATGACCTTAGATGTTGCGAAGGAGGTTAAACAACCCCAATCATTATTTTATTACACCTAATGTATGTCTCATACATGTATTGTACGCGTGGACCAGTACAATGAAGTAAATTCGTGAAAATCAAAGTCATTTTTGTATAAATTTAAGACACGATACCGAAATACACACGCGATAGCATCGTAGTAGATTCGGAAGCAGAAAACTGAGGCGAGTCTTTGATGCAGAATTCAAATTACATGTCGAAACGCGCGCATCTGAAATAGGTTTTGAAGATTGTCTTTTAAGATAAATCAAAGGTTTTTCTCAGAGATAAAATGAAGATTTTCTTCTTTTAAGAAAAAAATCTTTAAATATTCAGAATTTGGTGCTAAATTCCCAAACTGCCTGATAGAATGTGAGCAATATTCGTGGAAGGATAAAAGAGAACCCAAGGGTCCTCTCTGATGACTGCTTGAATCCATGTTAGAATGTAAAGGGTATGAGTTGGCGACAAAACTTTCATGCAATTTGTTTTTACAATGAACTCACACGCATTCTCTATACTGTATACTTGCAGTTAATGTCAAACTATGCATATATATATATATATATATATATATATATATATATATATATATATATACACGAATGAATGATAAACAAAATGAGAGCATTGAGAATTTTACACATACCGTCAGAATACGGTTAGATTCAAACGACCTTCGCTCTCCTCTAAACCCTCATATTACTCAGACTACTGTAATTTACTTTTTCTTTGCAGACAGTGACAAAGTTAAAAGTTATGTTAATCATAAGAGAAAGCTGTCCCCCGCCCTCATTTTGTTTATCGTTTATTCTTTTAAGTGTGTTAACACAATGAATCTTCTCAAGATAACTCTTTATGTGATCATCAGTATAATCCATCCACATTTCTATAAGTCCAAAATTAGTAATCAGATACTGTTAATATCAGAATAATCAATACCCACATTCAAAATTAATTAATAAACCCTATTTCATGATAAAATTGGTTTCTTAACGCGTTTTGTAATTAAACTCAGAAACTCATTTCCAGTTATTATTATTATGTTTAATAACACTGGCCAACAAAATGAAACTTTTTTTTCTCATCACAAACATAATCACACTTTTCTTACTGCATTTTTCGCGCTGATTCCGAATCTGGTTTTATTTCTTTTCTAGCACGTATAGTTATATAGATACACTGGTTTTGATATTTTTAAGTTTTTGATATTGCTATAAGAAAATTTATGGATGTATAGATCACACTTAGGAATGCTAAACAACAAATACATCATATACCTTATTCAATGTACTTATAAATAAAGAATATATACATTATTTTATTAAAAGCGCTGTGAGTGTGATTTCCTTTTGTAAATTTGGCCTGGATTGTCACGATACAGCATCCAACAATGGTCCGCCATCATGCTTTCATTCCAATATCCTTGGTAGCGCTTCTCCATCATCTGAATATCTTGATGGAAGCGCTCTCCTTGCTCGTCACTTACTGCACCAAGGTTTTCAGGAAAGAAATCTAAGTGGGAATGCAGGAAGTGAATTTTAACGACATTCGACACTCCATTTCTTTGAAGGCATCAAGGAGGTTCTTGACTCCATCCTTATACGCAGGTGACTTGTTGCTTCCAAGAAAGTTTTCACATATCCATTTGAACGCCAGCCAAGCCTTCAATTCCAGCGGACTTAGGACTTTTTCAAATTCAGTGTCATTCAAAACCTCCCTTATTTGTGGCCCAACAAAAATTCCTTCCTTCAATTTTGCTGCAGTAACCTTCGGAAATTTCCTTGAAAGGTATTGGAACCCTTCAGAATTGACTTTACCCATTGCTTTAACAAAATTCTTCATTAAACCAAGTTTAATGTGAAGAGGTGGCAGATAGATCTTTTGGGGATCCACTAAAGGGACAGACTGGACATTGCTTATCCCTGGGACATATGTATACCTAAGTGGCCAGTCACTTTTGGTGTAATGTTCTATAGTGGCGCGACTGTCCCACAGGCAAAGGAAACAACAAAATTTTGTGAATCCTGACTGCATACCCATAAGCATTCCTATAACTTTTAGATCTCCACAAACATTCCATTGATGACTGTCGTATTTGATTGCCTTAAGTAGTATATCCATATTGTCATATGTCTCTTTTAGATGGACGGAATGGGCAATGGGGATGGATGGCATTATATTACCATTATGCAAAAGAACTGCTTTCAGGCTTCTCTGCGACGAATCAATAAAGAGGCGCCACTCAGATGCCACATACGTCTGAGATATGGCTGTAAGTAGTCCATTGATGTCATGGCAATAACAGAGGGACCGTCTACTGAAAAGAATGCTGTTAATTCAAAATTCCGCTTTCGGTAGTAACTAATACGAACATTGTTCTCAAGTAAATTGTTCTCCTTTAGTCTTGAGGCGAGAAGCTCTGATTTCTCTTCAGACAGCGATAAGTCTCTAACAAGATCATTCAACTGTACTCTGGTTCTGTAGATGGTCCGGAAACGCCAGTTGCACCTTCATCACTTTCCATGTCATCTATGATAGAATCTAGCCTATCACTTGGGGGAATTGGAATGGGCAATGTTTCATCATGTTTTACTGGTCTACGTGCTGAATCCAAGTTTGGATATACAATCTGGTGTTTGTTCTTGGCAGAAAACCCCATTAAGTTCACACTACAAAAATAACAGTCTTCATGATGATCTCTCGGCTCCCTCCATATCATGGGTATGGCAAATGGCATTGAAGCTTTCTTTTTGTTAAGCCAATCACGTAATCCATTTGAACAGCCAGAACAGATTTGATGTGGCGCCCATGGTTTATCTTGGTCACCTAGATAGCAACCAAAGTATAGCTTGTATATTTTCTTAATGTCGGTTGTAATACTTCGTCGCTGTGTTTTAGTTGTCAACTGGCCGCATACGAAACAGAACTTGTCGGGGTCATTCTTACATTGTCGAGGCATGTTGACTGACCTGAGCAAACTATAAATTCAAAAAAAATGTACACCAACTTGACACAACAAGTTCTTGGACTGGACTGATCTTTTGACACACAAAGCACGGCGTTGTTGCCTGAATCACAATGCTGCTAGACGTAAAAGCTCACACCTGAAATACATAAGATGTATAATTAAGATAATTGAAATAAATAAGATGAATAAACTAAAAAAACACAATAAAATAAACACAATCAAATGTTGAAATATTAGTATTTTGCCTATAAGTACATTTTAAAATGGTTAAATCTGTGTGGTTATATATATGCCTTCATCTTGAAAACTACACGTGCTAGAAAAATTCTGAATGCAGTTTTGGAATCAGCGTGAAAAATGCTATCCAGCCACCACAAATTTTACTCTGATGAAAAATCTTTGTTGACCAGTGTAATTATAAGTACATTTTAAAATTTTGTATTGTGTTAAATATCATAGTTGTTCAGGCACTGATAATATATATATATATATATATATATATATGATGAATAAAACCACGAAGGAAAGGAAACACAGAGTGGTGCTCAAGCCCTTTCGTCTAATGACATCCTCAGGACGAAAGCGCTTGAGCACCACTCTATGTTTCCTTTCCTTCGTGGTTTTATTCATCATAAATATTTTTCACGTGTTACTTTCGTGAAATAATTTCATATATAATATATATATATATATAACCTTCTTAAAGTGACTACTATTGAAACCAAACAAAGGTGGTCACTTTAGATAAAATTCCTATTTCTCCGAAAGGAGCCAACATGGCCAGTATTTTTCAATCATGTGTTTGAGCTCTGCAAAGGCTTATTCCATTAATTTTCAAGAAATAATGCATTTTAACATTGAAACGCACTTCGGTTTTTACTATTTATTTAACTGTGGAAACAATTTTCCAGAAATTATAGGCATGAGTCGTGACAGGATTAAGTTGTAAGACCATTGTGTTGATTTAAAATCGTAAAGTCACTTTAACAGATTAAATTCAGGACAAAAATTAGTTTCAGCTGCGTGAAACCGGTCACTTTCCAAAATATGCAAGTGGCCACTATGACACATATTATATTTACATTGCAAATATATGAATTTTGCCGGGAGTGCAGAAAAGTGGTCACCTTAGGACCTTAGGGAGGTGGTCATTCGGCAAAGGTGGTCACAATGACAGTTCTAATATATATAATATATATAAAATGATAATGATAAAATATATATATATATATATACTGTATAATTATAATGAAATAACTTCATTGGCAGGAGACAAATACCATAAAGAAAAGCACAATATTCATCAAAGTAATAAATGATACAACTAATTATTAAACAATAAATTAAAAATGTGTATATTGAGATTAATTGCTTCACTTAATGAGGTGACAGTGGGATGTTGTATAGATAATACAAAGATAAATAACTTAGTTTATGCCGATGATATGGTGTTAATAAGTCCCTCTGTTAAAGGTCTGGATCGGCTACTAAAAGTCTGCGAAGTGTATTCGCAGAAACATGATATTCTTTTTAATGTTACAAAAACTAAGGTAATGCAATTTCATCCTAAAAGCTGTAATCAGCCAGCTGATATTAGGTTTGAAATGAGAGGTGAAGTAATTGAGGAAGTACAAGAGTTTAAGTATTTGGGTCAAACTATCACCAGCTCCTTGAATGATGACTCAGATATAAGAAAAATCTCGGAGCCTTTGTGCTAAAGCGAATATGACTATAAGGAACTTTCGGTTCTGTACAAGTGAAGCTAAAGACCCTCTCTTTCGTACTTTCTGCAGTAATATATATACGGACAGCAACTGTGGGTGAATTATAAAAAAGGTGCTGGCAGAACCCTAAATTTGCTGTACAACAGGTCTTTTAGACTCTTACATAAATTACCCCGAGATGCTCAGCTTCGCAAATGTTTGCTACCCGCAATGTCCCGAGCTTCCCGGAGGAAACAAGACGTGTTCAATACAGCCTAATGCAAAGAATTAAAATATCAACCAACCCGATTATCCAAGCTATCCATGAGTCCTGCCGTTTATCCTCTAAGCTATGGAATTCTTGGTACGAAAACGTCTGTCTGTAGCTCCACTTAAATTTGACATTACAGTATTATTTCTAATCAATTGTATATATTTTTATCCTTAGTATATGAACTGTCATTGTATTAATAATATTTGTCATATGGACAATAGTCTGCCAATAAACCTTTTCATTTTCATTTTCATTTTCATAAAAAATTTAAAAAGTTACAGAAAAAAAAGAAATAACAATAAAACACGTAAAGAAACGAGTAATAATAAAATTAATAATAACAACTACCCAAAGATAATACTAAAAAATGAAAATAGAAAGTACATGCAATGAAAAGCCAATGTAGGTGTTAAGTGGAGTTACAGACAAACACTTTTGTACCAAGAAGTCCACAGTTTAGAAAACATAAAGCAGGACTGATGAATAGCTTGGGCAGTTGAATTAACTGAGTTTTGAATTCTTCGCATTAGACTGTATTAAGCACCTGTTGTTACCTCAGGGGGTCTCGAAACGTTGCAGTTAGCGAACATTGGAGAAGCTGAGCATCTTCGAGGTAACTTATGCAGCAATCTAAGGGATCTATTATACAGCAAACTTTGGTTTCTTCAAGAACCTTTTTTATAATTAACCCAGAGTTGCTGCCTATAAATATTAGTGCAGAAAGTACAAAAAGGAGTGTCTTTAACTTCGCCTGTACATAATTTTAAGTTCCTTATAATCATATTTGCTTTAGCACAGGGGTTCTTAACCTTTCTAGGCTGCGATCCAAATTCTGACCTCTGTGCTAGCTCGGCGACCAATCCCTTCAAACAGTTCACTCGTAATAGATAATAAAATAAATAATAATGGTAAAATGATTAGGGATAACATAAATAAATGATAAATGACAATTTAATGACCCAAGTTTGGGTCGCGACCGAGAGGTTAAGAACCACTGCTTAGCACAATAATTTCGATATTGTTTTCTTACGTCTGAGTCGTCACTCAAGGAACTGGTGATAATTGAACCCAAATACTGAAAGTCTTGTGCTTGTTCTCATTTTGAAAATAATATTAACTGTTTGGTTTAAGCTTAGTTTTAGTAACATTAAAATTAATGTCATGTTTCTGTGAGTATAATTCGGAATTTTTATAAGATGATCTAGACCTTTAGCAGAACGGCTTATTAATACCATATCATCGGCATAGACCAAGTTTTTTATCCTCATATTATCTATACAATATCTCATTCTTGCTTCATTAAGAGAAGTGATTAATCTATCAATAAACACATCAAACAACAAAAGCGAGAGCAAGGAGCCTTGTCTAACTGCGCATGAGGAACAAAAGCATTCGGACAATACATTGCCCCATCTAATCATAAAGGTCTGGTAAGTATACCATAATTTCAGAATATTTAAAATATAGATTGGAACATTCTTGTCTTTTAATTTTTTTAAATGGAATATTATGATTCACTTTACCATAAGCTTTGCTTATATCCAGAAAAACGACTATAAATAGTTGAATTGCTGTCCATATATTTAAATACAAGCTCCTTCAAAGCACAAATACGCAGGTCATTTGAATGAAACCTTTTTAAACCAAACTGATTGGAAGACGTCCATAAATAATCATTTAGTCGGCGTAGCAAAAATTTCTCAATTAGTTTTCAGAAGCAGACGGTAACAGCAATAATCTTGTAGTTATCGCTGGATAGAATGCCCCTATTTTTTTTTGACAAAGGGTGTGACATACTGTGTATGGTGGTGTAGTGGTTAGCTTTGCTGACTATCACACCATTACCATACTTTAAATGCTCATTCGTCATGTCATCTATCGTTGGTGAGATGCCTGTCTTTAGTTCTTTAATCAGACTCTTAATTTTAGGCACTGAAGTCCCCGTATTTTCACTGGCCCCTCTTAATACAGTTCTATTGCAGCCTTCATTAAGATTAACTCTTCCCATGCTGCTAAGGATGTTTGAGTACCGCGTTCTCCTTAACTTAACTATTTCTTCCTTCCCATCAATTGTTGAAGGGATGACATTCTTAGCACCCGTTTCCTTCTTGACAATTTTCCAAAAATTTTTATTATCATTATTTAAGTTAGCCTCAAAGGGTTTTATAACCCATCTAGTTATATACTACAAATATTTTGGTTTATCTGATAGTGACTTCATTTTATGTAAAAAAAAATCGATGTACTCATCTCGTATTTGAATTTCAATTTTAATTTGATTACTATCATTATTGTAAGATAAATAGCAGTTCACAATTAAGAATCATACATATTTTGTTTAGTTTTTCTAATTAACAAACTAAACCCAGCAAGGGGCCTATCATACAGTACAGTAGATTGTTAGATAAGTCTACAGCTGAGGATGCATGGTATATAAAGTCCTCATGAATCCTAGACAGAAAATTTAATTTAACATATATATATATATAACCTTAGTTAAACCTTAGTTTGCTTCGGCTCTAATTGTTCGTTCTAAAGAAGGTAGAGCTCTTCGCCCCGCCTTACACCTATAGTTTAAAGTGGGATGCGAACCACGACCCATCAAGGAAGTCTGAAATTACAAAGTCCTCGCCCGGATTCGGTCTCACAACCTCCCAATCAGCAGCCCAGCGTCTTAACCACTAAGCTCCCTAGGTATATATATATATATATATATATATATATATATATATATATATATTAAACTCCAATATTGTAAGTGGATTATAACGAAATTACTGGAATTTAATTTAAAGCAGTTTATTTAAGCAATTAATGTTACCCTCAAAGGGAAAAAAGCTGAGAGCTCATTCTTTATAATAATGAAACCGAATATTAATTAATCCCAGTAGAACGGTAATTTATAAGTGAACGAACGGTATGTGAGCAAAATATATAAACGTTCTTCAAGTAAGCATGATGAGTTACTGTAGATATAAAATATATGCAGACATATATATATATATATATATATATATATATATATATATATATATCAGGGATGAGAAACTGAATCGAACTGGAATCGATAAACTGCTAAAACCGATATTATTTTATGAACTGAAACCGAAAAAAACTCGAACTGAAAAAAAATTCTGACAACTAAAATCGAAATTCGAACTGAAATTGAAAAACAATCACAAACTGAAATCTGAATTCGAATAGATTAAAAATAACAGTTTTGCGTTTCAGTTTTGAGGAGCATTTGGATTGCAAAAAAAAAATATAAATAACGAATTATTTTCCTTTTTTTGCGACTTAACATTTGTATGGATTTAAAATATCCATTTATCCTTTAATTCGATGTAGAAAATAACGCAGCTGAAAGTACTAGAGACAATGGTTTTAAAAATTAAAGAAAAAGAATTAGGGAGGAAAATTTTTATCCCATATCAAAATACTTTTCAATAATGAATGTGCTCCTTTCGTTGACCTAAGTTTAATCATTTGGTATGGACGCCTTCAGTTTTTTCTGACCATTAAATTTTTCAGTTCGATAATAGCTATACTATCTATATCTACATAAGTGAGTGACATAATCCGTGAGAATGACCAAACTTCAACTCAAATGTTAATCCTTTGGAATATTACTCTAATCTATTAATTATCTATTATTTATATATTTTATACATGTCGTGTGCTTTAAAATTTAAAAAGTATACGAATTAATAAAACATTTCGAATTGAAAGTTTTTGTTAAATAAAACTTTATGTGAAAGAAATGAAGCGAATAAGTAAAAAGATGAGTGTTTCGTGCTGATTCAGTTGGCTATATAACCTACATGTTTAATCATGCAAAAGTAAAGATAGTTACTAAAGCAAATTCTCCCTTTGAAAAACAGAAATCGAATGCAAATACAAATATAAATTTAAATCTGAATTTGTCAATGGGGTACCCCCAAAAAATAATATAAATAGTACAAAGAAATTCTTAAAGAAATCTGAAAAAAAACTGGAATCGAAATTTAAATTGAATCGAACCAAAAAATATAAAATTTGAATCGAAAAATAAACTCAAATCGAAAAAAATGTAAAAACTTAAATCGAAACTGAAATCGATATTTTTGCAAACTTTTAAACTGAAATCGAAAACTGGACTCAAAAATTTATCAGTTTCCCATCCCTGATATATATACATTCATACATTTTCGGTTACAAGACAAACTAGAACCTCAGTATCTGTTATTTTACGATCTGAAAACCCATTTCCCCAGTATGTGGGAGTGAGAGTATCCCAATGGTCACCAGAACCCGAGAATTGACAGGGTGAGTTGCCGGCCCAACCCAACCCAAGAGCCAGCAGCAGAGACGAGCCTAGAACCTCACCAGCCAGAGACTGACACTGATATCACTGAGGTACCGAGAACTTACAGTATATGTTATGTTTGAAGATGCTTTAAGAGACCTTCAGGATGATGAATTTTTGACGGTAAAGGGAAAGTCAACCATCAGAATCTTCGGTTAAATTTTCCAAATGCGGTTAAAATCGTTAAAAACATTTTTACGATATATATATATATATATATATATATATATATACAGGTGTCCCGTAAGTCTGGACCATAGGGAAAAATAAAATTACAAAATAGTCCAAAAATTTATTACATAATCTGTTCAAAGTGTCCGCCGTTGTGTCGCACACATAGTTGAAGACTCAATCTCCACTGCGACAGCACTTTCTGAATCACAGTCGCAGAAATTTCTTGACACGCCTCCACAATGCGTGCTTTAAGGTGGAAAATGTTTTGAAGTTTGACCTCGTACACTTTGGCTTTCAAGTGGCCCCACAAATAAAAATCATAATAAAAATAATAAAAAAATAATAATAATAAAATAATAATAATAACATAATAAAAAAATATAATATAAATCCCTATGGGTCCAGACTTACGGGACACCCTGTATATATATATATATATGTGTATGTATCGCGTGATATTATAGTTCCACTTTATAAATCATTAGTTAGACCCCATTTGGACTACGCGGTCCAATTTTGGAATCCGCATATGCGCAAAGATATAGACAAAATCGAAAGAGTTCAAAGACGAGCAACTAAGATGATTCCGTCGCTTAGGTCAAAGTCGTACGAGGATAGGCTTAAGGAGTTAAAATTGACAACACTCGAGACTAGGAGGTTAAGGGGTGATCTAATCCAGGTTTTCAAAATTATGAATGGGTTCGATAACGTAGATAGAGATAGCTTTTTCGAAATATCTCAATATAATAGGACTAGAAATAACGGGTGTAAGTTGACAAGTAGAAGGTTCGAGACAGCAGTTGCGAAAAACTTTTTACGCATAGAATAGTAAATAGCTGGAACAGTTTGCCGGTAGAAGTAATTAGTAGCACGTCTATAAACATGTTTAAAATCGATTAGACGCATATGTTGATAGAAAGGGTATAGTTTAAGGTAGTAAAATTAAGGCTTTCTGGGGATAGATCCCACAGCTCAACACAAGTGTTGTGGGATATAGGGAGGCAGCGTCTTGGGTTAGGGGATACTCTCTGTCCTTACACACCCCATTTAAAGAGATTCCTCTGCCGAGCGGTGCCCCCATAGTACTGTGAGGTATTGAAAAACTCATGATCTTCACTTGCCCCACAAACACCTTTAAATGGGAGACCCAAAATGGGTGCACACACATTTCTACATTACTGTACAGTCTTTACAGCCACACCTACACTTTTTCTCGTAAGTGTATATATTGTAATGTATATGATTGTAAATTTTGACTTGGTCCGCAATCGATATGGACCGTGACTTGATGGATACCGTAATGAAATTGACTGGATTCTTTGGATCTGATAGATTTGCATGTCCGTTATAAATAGATATAGAGTGTAACATATTTGTGGATAGTAGTCTATTATGACTTGATCCTCTGGATCCAGAGATTCTATCTTTAGTTTTAAATCGATAATTAATTAGTTTTAAATTGATAATTATTTAGTTTCGTAAAAATTGGTCGTTGCCAATTTACCGGCAGTTTTTACATAAATTTCTTATGTTCTTGTGGTTCGGAACCCACGTAAAATTGTAGGTCCCTCCGCCACCACGGAGGACATACACAATACACGATTACGAACACAGTTAGGTAGACCAGCCATGAGTGGATCCTAGGGTCTTTGTTGGTCTGAAACATTATATTATAACATCACATTATATATATACATATATATATATATATACACACCTATATATATATATATATATAATATATATATAATATATATATACAGTATATATATATATATATATACAGTATATATATATATATATACAGTATATATATATATATATATATATATATATATATATATATATATATATATATATATATATATATATATATATATATATATATATATATATATATATATATATATGAATGAAAATGAATAGGTTTATTGGCAGACTAGAGTCCATATGACAAATAATATTAATACAATGACAGTACTAAGGATAAAAATATACACAATTGATTAGAAATAATATAGTAATGTCGAAGTTAAGTGGAGATACAGACAGACGTTTTCGTATATATATATGTATACACACACACACACACACACACACACCAGTATACAAACATTTAAAGGTTTGTCCCGTTTGACCAGCAAGATACTTTTTGGAATTCTTGTCAAAATTTGTATTAAATATATTTTTGTAACTTTTACTGATGAAGAATCTGGTATATATTTTTTATTTTATATGTTCGAACTAATTTTGCTAACATAATTACATAATCAGATGTACGGGTAATAACTAATGGAACGATAACTAGTTGTACCGGGAAAATTACATTTCAAACGATAGAACAAAAACTAATGATGTCGAGAAATACTTTATTCAGTTTTTATTGTACTCGAAATTTTTCATAGTCGTCTTTGTAAATGTAGGTTAAGTATAGTTAGTTTAAGTAATACTAGGTTAGGTTACGCTAGGTTAGGTTAGGTAAAAGTAGGTTAAATTATATTAGATTAAATAAAATTCGTATAGGTTTGATTAGATAATTTTGTTTCGTCGTCTTTGTTAGTGAAGGTCCAAACACTTTGGTCGAGAAATTTTCCCGATATTTCGAGAATCTGGTCTGTCGGTTAAAAAGCCTTGGCTTGCAAAAGACGCAAACGCCAGTGTACCTAAGGAAGAGGGCAATACCCCAGGGAACTCTAGTTCTCTTTCATGTAAATTTTAAATGTATAATCAAACTAATTTAGTAGTAAAATAAATTCGACCGCACCTTTAACGACGCCATACATATTTTCAGTTTTCTTTCAACAATATTTCTGAGAAATCCAAGTCCCCAAAAAAGGAATAGTCCCGTAAACTGATACTTAACACAGAGTAAATGCAGAGGAGTTCATGCTTACAAACAGTGGCGAATCGAGAAATGGCAGGCTGTAATATAAAAACGCGAGTTTGCCTAACTTT
The DNA here is from genome assembly GCA_023014485.1 of Bathynomus jamesi. NCBI lineage: Eukaryota > Metazoa > Arthropoda > Malacostraca > Isopoda > Cirolanidae > Bathynomus > Bathynomus jamesi. The sequence goes on from JAJOZX010000564.1 coordinate 134,452, forward strand.
ATGGATAACATATAGTCTATAAAATTTGATTCAGAATTAATATTCACAGCAAACGTAAGGTATACAGGCATTTTTTTTATATATTTTAATGTAATTGTTTTCGAACTATGTTCTCCTATTTACACATCTGCTTCCCTGTTCCCTTCTTTTGAGAACAAGACGATCAATCACACGCCAGTTGAAAGAAGGTAAACTTTCTAAAAAATCTTTGTGCAGAAATAATTCTACCAAAGTTCCACTTAATATTAACATTGCCATGTTGCATTATTTGCATTTTTTTTATTCTTATTGTGTCTTTTTCAATTTTTTATTACTATTTTTCATATGAACTACGAATGGTCTGCCAATAAAATATTTAGTTTTCATTTTCATTTATATATATATATATACTGATATACTGTATATGTATATATGTGAATTATTATATGTACTTGTATATATATGGGACCATTCTGCGTTCAGTCCCATATATAGTATGGGATTGAACTCAGAATGGTTCCTCGAGGTTTTTATTAAATATATATATATATAATGCATTCCGTTTCAGTATCATATTACAACTCGTATTATGCAATGCATTTTATCGAGGTATACGTTTAATTAGATATCTGTCTATTTGCCTAATGAAAGTTTACTGTGAACACTTTTTGAATAGCTCATATTATTTACTCTTAATTACTCTTGTCTGTCAAATTGGCCACACTCGTATTTGCGCTCAAAAAGAATATTATTCCCTTCATAAAAGGCACCAACGTACGAGCAAACGTAGCTTGGTTCTAAATTGAAATCTACTCGAGGAAGATATCAACAAGTTTTTAATATTATAAAAAAAAAAATATTCGTAATAAAAATTTGTCGGATTTCTTCCTTTACTTCGGTAACATTAATTACACCGTGATCGGAGGAAAGATAGTCTATATTGGTGTGAGACGATAGTGTGCCGCCTCCGATTTTTTTTTACGTGTTGCTTATGAAAATTATTTTCTTTTTTCACTTCTGTATTAATCAATACTAAAAACTTTTCTATCATTAAAAAGAGAATTTCACGGAGAATATTAATCTGATTAAAAGGTTTGGGAACTATTGGTAACGATTGTGTTATTGCGGGAGATTTAAATATTGATCTTACAAAAGAACATTCAAATAATGATGCAAGCTTCCTTCGCAACATCGTGACTGCGAGTGGTTTTAAATTAGCTATTATAAAGCTAACTAAATTTCATAATGACATTAGAAATTCGACTCTGCTAGATCAGAGCTAGGTGTGGTACCCGCTTGACTGCATCTCGGGTATAATTATATTAAATATCACAGATCACTTGCCTGTATTCACCATCCTAAGCACCCATTTTTCAGCAAAGGAAACTATAACAGTTGACTACAGATCTTACAGCTACAATAACAAATTAAAGTCCCCTGAAAGAAATAACAGCTTTTGACTGGACTAGAATAACCAGGAGTAACCACGACATTGAAACAAAATTTCAGGTATTCTCAGACACACTGATGAATATATTTAACATAAATTTTCCTCTAAAATCAAAAGTAATATCTAAAACTAAATACAACAATTAATGGTTCACACCAATGGATCACAACTGATATTATTACTGAACAGACATACAAAAATTACTGTAATAAATTTAATGTAGTCATTGAAAAGCAAAAGCAGCTCATTATTGTTAAAAAATTGATGAAAGAAAATCCAATTCAAAAAGGCTATATAACACTCTGAAAACGTTAATTAACACAAAGAAGGTTAAAACAAATCGTCTCACACAAGGCGAAAATTCTTACAGTGACCCCAAAGAATTGATCAATTTATTAAACAACTTCTTTGCAAATATCGGCTTCAGTACTGCAGTCTCAATCCCAATTACAGACACCCACTACCGACAATACATGCCACAACCAAATTAAAACTCATTTTTCTTTGATCCAATCCTAACATACGATATCTCTCTAGCATTAAAAAACTAAACAATAAAGATTCTGACATCAATACGATCTCGGTAAAATATACAAGTTAGTATCTTATGAAATTGCAATACCACTCAGTAAGCTAATGAATGAATCAATAACACTAGGTACATTCCCTGACAGTTTAAAGGAAGCCTAAGTATGCTTTGTATTTAAGTCGGAAAACCCAAACACTCCATCCAATTATCACACCATCTCCGTATTGACAACTTTTAGTATTTGAAAAAAATCGTGTACAATAAACTTACTAAATTCTTAATCAAATACGATATTTCAACTAAAACACAATTTGGGTTCAGAGGTGGACATACAACAGAAGATGCCATAAACATGCTATTAGAAAATGTGTATTAGAACTTAAACAGGTAAAAACACTGCTTTGACCTTCCTCGACTTGTCAAAAGCATTTAATACACTTTCGCATAAAATCTTATTGAATAAACTTCACATATATGGAATAAGAGGAAATATCCTCGATTGGTTTAAATCATATCTGTCAAATTGTCATCAGTACATCAAATTAGAATATAATTTATCCGACAAGGCGATGCTTACTAGTGGAGTTCCACAAGGATCTATTCTTGGCCTATTACAATTTCTAATTCACGTCAACGATTTTCATCTCTCAACCACATTAAAGCAGACTTTCTGTTTAGTGAAACAACCAGGCAATTAGAAAATGTGCATAAACAGATATGTGTTCATCAACTTTTATTCAATCTGACAAAGTCATCTTATATGATCATTACCAGAGGACATTAATACAAACTGTTAAGTAAATATTGAGAATACTACTGTTGCAAGGGTGAATGAGGTTAAAGTACTTGGCATTAATTTAGACGAAAAACTAAATTTCAAAAGCCATGTACAGTGCTTACAATAAGTCTCGCGCCTCTGTCTCGTCCCAAGCTAGTCTGTTAGGTATAAAATGGGCGGTCCTTATGGCAGCGGAGGTGTATTCGGATTGGTGTACATAATTGCTCTAACCCCATCAATGACGTCCACATTATCGTTGTGTCGATCACTCTATCTATTTATATATAGAGACATACTGTATATAGATATACAGGGCGTCCCAAAAGAATGTATACACACTTTAACAGCTGATAGCTCAATTGATGTTTCTTTCTTTCCAAGTTAAACCCATTAGAATTAATAATGGCAGTCAGACTAAGCTTTGAACAAAGGAAATTCATTCTAAAATGCTACTGGAAGTGTGAAAACGCAGTTGAAGTGCAAAGACAGTTTAGGAGGGAGTTTCAAACAGATCCACCAACGCGACTTACCATCACTCGAATTAGAGATAAGTTTGAAGCCGATGGAAACTGTTCAGAATGTCCACAAGAAGCGTTCCGGAAGACCACGGACATCGACAAGCCCCACAAAGCAAGAAAGAGTACTGGAAACGTATCACCAAAGTCCAAGAAAATCTGTGCGGCAAGCGAGTCGTGAGGTAGGAATTTCAGAATCGTCTGTCCAACGCATTTGAAGCGCTGTCAATGGAAAAGTTACATTCCAAGATTAGTCCATGCTATTAATGAAGATATCCGGGGATGTGGATGTGGATTGGACGAAGGGGTTTCGTAGAATACCCTCCGCGTTCACCAGACCTCACACCACTAGACTTTTTTTTATGGGGATACTTAAAAGACAAAGTCTACGCTATAAAACCTGCAACAGTCGCTGAATTGAGAGCAGCCATTGAACGAGAATGCACACAAATACCAAACGAAATGTTTCGTGATGTTTGCGATTCCATTGCTTCGCGTTATCAGCAGTGCCTGGACCAGAACGGACGTCAGTTTGAAAATAGGCGTTGACAAAACAATTAAATAATGTCTGTAGATTCTATTACATTTTGAAAATGAAATGTATTTTAATAAACACTGCCTTTATAAGTATTTAAAGTGTGTATACATTTTTTTGGGACGCCCTGTATATAGAGTATGCAGGGGATAACGTGTCTCAGTCCCAGCTGTGGTAGTTGTCTTACAATTAACAGTCCCAAGTGCAAGTTACGTTAACACCTCCACATAAACTACCCTGGACTAAAATAACATAAGTGAAGCCCTTACCCACAAACCATTTAAAAGGTGTGATTTAAAAGCTCTCTGTCTCTCTCTGTGTCTCTCTCTCTCTCTCTCTCTCTCTCTCTCTCTGTGTGTGTGTGTGTGTGTGTCTCTCTCTCTCTCTCTCTCTCTCTCTCTGTGTGTGTGTGTGTGTGTGTGTGTCTCTCTCTCTCTCTCTCTCTCTCTCTCTCTGATCACACCGCATGGCAATGTATCCATATAACGTTAATAATAACCGAAACTCGAGAAAATATACTCTCTGCCTTCCGCTCTATCCCAAATCCTTTTCTCTTAGTAACCTCTTAATACAAACTAATCTATCATATTTTGCGACTTTTTAACTCTGGTAGGATTCAATTCCATTCCTATAGTGTAAGATACTTAAATTCATGTGTGTATTATGCCATATGATGTGCGTAATAATAATCATTTTTAAATAGTTGGAGCGTTCAAGGTCATCTGTAGTAATCTATAGACTAAGCCTGAAGCCCACTCTCAACACTTAGATTCCCCTAAGACACAGGCGTCTTCAAGTAACATGAATGCGTAGAGATCTAAGGTGTTAGATTCCTATTATATAATTTATGTGCTAGGTTTAAGAACGCTGGCATTGAAGGATGGAAGGAAGGGACAGTAAAAGCGATAATAGGTTTAATGAAGGAAGTGGAATGAGGATGGAGGTAAGCGTTGCTATGTCGAATGAAACGAGGTTGGGTGGGGAATTACGAAGGGAGGAGGAAAGGGAGCCAGAGATTATTAATCTAATTCTGCCACCACGTTCTCCTGATATGAATCCGATTGAAAACCTTTGGGCAATAATGATTAACGAATGGGAGCAACGCAATGAAAGAACATTTGAAGCACTTTTAGCTCACACGAGGAATAGTTGGGAGAGCTTACGTCGAACACCAAACATTCCCTACAATCTGGCCTCTTCTATGCCGCAACGATTGCAAGAAATTATTGATGCCGGAGGAAGCTATACGAAATACTGATGTTAAAGCCATGACGTAAATGTGTATCGAATATATATTTATGTTAATATGGAATTTTATTATATTTTTATGTTTGACATCTATAAAAGTATATATTGTGACCATGAAAGAACTTTACTTATCCTTAGTTAGAATCTTTTCTTGCAATGTCTACGCTCGTGGAAATGATAATATATGCATTGTTGAAACAAACTATGAGAAGGTAATAGTTTCAGGAAAAAAATAAAAACTGGCAACATCGAGGCCATCACATGTTTATGGGAATTGTCATATGATATGCTACCAATAAACTCTTATATACTAATAATTATATACAGTATACTATATTACGTAATAATTAAGATGAACAAATCAAATGCAAATTTCTCTGATTCACGGCCCACCAGTCTTGCTTTAGACTAATGACTTTCATAAGATGGAATAGGTTACCACTTAAAACAATGGATAAACTATCTATTAGTGAGATGACCGTGACTTCCTCGAAATGCGAGCGCGTGAGAGGTTCACTGAGGAATTTGATCATTAGATTCTTCACGTAGGATATGTATCACAAACAACAATATTGACAACAATTCCCAACAATTACTTAATATCAATCATTGCATTTGAGCAAATAATTTAGACTTGCGTCAAAATAACTTAGGTATCATGCCATGATTTGGGATATTTGCCGAATTAATCGTTCTCTATAGTCTACAGTATATATTGAGACGGTATAATGTAATGCCCAGCTAGTATTATGATGACTAGGATTGCTCCATAACCATCCCAACATCCGGAAACTTGGTCATTCTGCTTCTTAATCATTTGTATTTTAAATGCTAAAATGTAGCAGAAGTGACGTAATAATGGACGTCATTGATGGGGTTAAAGCAATTATGTGCACCAATCCGAACACACCTCCGCTGCCATAAGGACCGCCCATTTTATACCTAACAGACTAGCTTGGGACGAGACAGAGGCGCGAGACTTATTGTAAGCACTGTACAACATATTAAATCGAAGATATCAAGATTTTTCTTCAAATTATTTAAACTATAAAAGACCCTTCCTCAAAACGCACTCCTCACCTCATTATTCCTTCATTTATTCCACATTTATTATATTGCATTACAACATGGGGTACCTCAAAGAAGTGTATAAATGATACTTTGGAAGTAATTCATAAAAATGCCTGAGAACTCTCTTGACAACAAAGTAACACTTCCCCAATATTTAAAGATGAAAATATTTTAAAACTAAAGGACTTATATAAATTCAATGTTGCTGTCAATATGTTAATGTTATCAATAAAAATCAACATACATCACCAATTTAAAGGACAATCACCCCCTCCCACATCAAATACACCATCGTTATTAAGCCAGACTGCCCAGGAGTTTTATACACAAACCTAACTATACAATAGAAACTGCAGGAAATGCACTATCTTTGAAAAGAGCAGATGTATAGAATGCAATTCTGATGCATATCAGACAGGCTTCATCACTAAATGTATTTCGCAAATCACTAAAAAAAGCACTTTATTAGCTCCTACTGATGTATAAGTTCACTACTGCCATTTTTACCATAGTAATGAAGTTCTCATTTTATAATCAACAATTTAAAATATGCAAATTTCATTAAACACCTTTAATTTCGTAATCTACTATATTTTTATTAAGCTTCATTTATTTTCTACTAAATAATTACACAATAAATAATTTAACTTAAAATTACGTGACATTTTGTAAACTTTATATTGTATTTATTATTATTATTATTGCTATTATTATTATTTTTTGTTATCACTGTTACTATCACTTGCCACTTTCACTAGTTTTATGTAATAAATGAACTAAATGCCATTAATTTTACCTAAAATGCCACCGTGCTTCGAAGGGCATATTCAGCTGGAAGTACTGTGAATATATTAATGTCATATCAAATATCTAAAAATAATAAAACTCTGTTACTCTTATTCTTTTCTGAATAAAGTTGTTTGAATTTTGAATTTTGAATTTTGACTCTTGATAAAACTTAAAACCACTATTATTATTGCTATTATTACTATTTTTTGTTATCACTGTTACTATCACTTGCCACTTTACTGTGACCTTACTTTTTTGAAACCGCATTCATCTAAGGCTATAAATTTGGTTCGCAGTGTATGGGATACTGTTCATAATATTATCAGACTGCGACACAATATTAATGGAGAAACTAATGCTGGACTATATAAAATTATTTGTTTCAATTGCCTTACGTTTTATGTTTATGAAAATTATGACTTTAAAAAAATGATTTTACTAGCATCTTTCAGTCTGAGAAATGGTGACAATAATTCGGTACCACAAACACATCATCGACTTCAAACTTAATCTATCTATAAATCAAAAAACTTTGCGGGGTTTTGAGCGGAGTTGAGCGGAGTAACAAATATCTCTTTCGCTCAGTCGCCTGCTATGATTGGTTGCTCGCGTAAAGTGGGTAGAGCTAATGTCTCTCACTCAGTCGCCCGTTAGGGTCGGATCTATCAAGATTAGCGGCATTAAAGATCACGAGGATCACCTGAAGATCAGGGGTCCCCATGTATTCTTGTTTTTTGCTTTACAGTACCATATATAATAATAAATTAAATTGAATGCCCGGATAGGTCAACTGTACGGCCTTGACGATTGGTTAGGTTGTCGTGATATTTTCGTTAAAACTAACGAAAATATCATGACTTAACCTAACCAATCGTCAAGGGCGTACAAGTAACCTAACCGGGCATTCAATTAACCATTTTACAGCAATTAACTGCATTTTAACTCCATTTTAATTCCATTTTAGGGCAATCCAAGAATAAGCACCTTCGTTCGACCCTAATCCAAGAAAAAGCACCGTAAATTGATTTGGGTTGCTTATTCTTGGATTGCCCCAATAATGTTTTAAAGACAACCATACTTTCGAAAATATTATTGACTAAATTCGTTGGAGGAGAAACCTAATCATATTTAGGTACAGTAATTGTGAAACCTAAATAAGTTTAACCTATTTACTGGATTTCCTTTTCTGCTCACGTTTGATTTTTTAGAGTCACACGGACCTGAATGATGTTATCGGTTGTACGTATATCAAAAGTCTTTGACTAATAAATATTAGAGAATTTCAAAGAAATTATTTCTTTGAACATTTATTTGCATATATATATATATATATATTATATATATATACACACACATACAGACAGGATATATATATATATATATATATATATATATATATATATATAAGTAGCGCAGGTAATCAATAGAATTACAAACACAGGTAACGTGAAAAAATTTTAATAACAAATTAACAAAAACTTGAAGCACACAAAGGAATTTCATACCTGTCTATAAAAACTATTCAAGTGAGCCGACATTTTGTTCAACCACACATTCTAGTCGATGGATTAGGATGTCTAGTGCCCGATGCAACTCATCCAAGGACACATGCTCAATCTCTTGCGTGATTCTTTTTCTGAGAGCTACCAGTGAATCAGGTTTATTAGCATGGTAGACGCGAGCCTTTAGCATTCCCCAGAAGTAATAATCAAGAGGATTCAAATGAGGTGAACAAGCTGGCCAGCTCTCACCTCACCTGGCCACTTCTCTATTGTCGAGTGCATTTGCCACCTGTTCTGTGCGTTGTCCCACAAGTGAGGAGTGACCAGATTTAGGTTCATCGTAAAGTGACTTTGTTGTCTAAAACTTGGTAATAAGGCGAGAGATTGCAGTTGTACTAAAGGGATCTTTGTGGAGTCCATATTTGGTCTTGTAGGCTCTCATATCGCAACTGGAGATTCATCATTTCCATAATACAACTTTACTATTTCCAATCAGGTGTCGAGGTTCAGAGACATTCTAAAATATTTTCGAATGCGAAGCAATCTATACAAAATGAAGTGATGCAATGTTAATTCCCCTCATATACGTACAAGATGATGAAATATTTTATCGTCTTAAATATGATTGGCTGCTTAATATGATTAATTGAAAACCTGCGCTACTTATGAAAAACCCTGTATATATCGGTGGTGTAGTGGTTAGCGTCGCTGACGACGACTCCATCGGCCCGGGATCAAGACCCGGTGACGGCAGGCGGTGCGCGGCAAAACCCAGCTAATTCATCCTTCCACACAATAACGAAATTGGTTGGTAGATAAATGGGTATCCTGGGTAGCCTAGTAATTAAGACGCTGTGCTGCTGGTGGGGCTTGGTTCTGATTCCACGTTAAACTGTAGGTCTAAGGTGGAGTGAAAAGCTTGACCTTCGTTAGAATGAACAATTCAGGCGGAAGCAAACCAAAGGTTACCAAAGTGCCCTTTTTTGACAAAGGTTCTCTCCATGTTGAATGCACGAGCTGGTTTTTCCTATACCACTTTTCAAACAGTCACACATCTCATTCGTATTATCCAACGTACTCTTTCTCTTCATACCTTCATACCCACAAGTTTCATTTGTCCATTCTTTACTTCCAAACTTCTATTTTTCCATTGACTTTTTTGATCACTTATCCGATAAAGTTTTCATCCGACTCTACTTCATAATGTAACTCGATACGTCTCCAGTTCAAACGGAGTTCCACGATGTTCCGAGTTTCATAAACCAAAAACATCCGTTTCTTCGTTTCTAAACTTTATAAAGTTTTAATCGTATTTCTTAAAATACTGTTATTCTTTCCTTTTTTTGTATTTGTTTATCATGTTCCAAATAATTTATACGGTTATTGAAATATTTTCCATAATAATACGTATTGAAAAATTAGAAATACTAGCGGAGAACCCCACCCTTCGTGCGGATAGCAAATTATCCCGGCCTACGGGTGGAATATTTTTGGTAGTTCCTGCCGAAGGCTGTTATTACCCTTCGGTAATACATAGCTATTGTACAGTCAAAAATCATATGATATTATAATAGTTTTTTTATCTTATTTTTTTAAAGAAAAAATCACGACTTAACCTAACCAATCGTCAAGGGCGGACAGGTGACCTAACCAGGCATTCAATTAACCTAACCGGGCATTCAATAATTTTCCCCTAGGTTTCGATTAATTTCGTTAGTTTTAACGAAAATACCACGACTTAACCTAACCAATCGTCAAGGCGTACAGTTGACCTAACCAGGCATTCAATTAACCTAACCGGGAATTCAATTAACCGGGCATTCAATAAATTTCCCGTAGGTTTCGATTAATTTTAAACAACTTTTACCTAATAATTTTTTCTCTCAAGGAGCCGTTTCCGTGTTTTAGGGTGGAACAGACAGACAGACAGACAGACAGACAGAGAGACAGACAGACAGCATATATATATGTAGAGAGAGAGAGAGAGAGAGAGAGAGAGAGAGAGAGAGAGAGAGAGTTTTAAAATTCAAATTTTTGTTTAATTAAAAAAAATTATGGAGCAAGTGTAGTTTACGTCCCCCTGACGCAAAAGGGGACAGAAACTACACTAGGTGAAAGTTGGGGAACGTAAACTACACTAGGATCTTCAGGAGACATTTTTTTAAATGAATCCATCAAATAAAACGTTAAAACTAACGAAGATATTACGACTTAACCTGACCAATCGTCAATATATATATTGACGATTGGTTTTATATATATATATATATATATATATATATATATATATATATATTGGTGATTGGTTAGGTTAAGTCGTAATATTTTCGTTAGTTTTAACGTTTTATTTGATTAGGTATACGCAGACAAAGTTGGGGAACGCAAACTACACTAGGATAATGTAGGGGAACGTAAACTACACTAGGCACCACAGGGGACGTAAGTACACTTGCTCCAAAATTAGGGTTGCCAGACGTCCCGTATTTTACAGGACAGTTCCGCATTTGATCCAAAAATCCCGCATCAAAATCCCGCGTTCAAAATGTCCCGCAAAAAATATTTTTTAAGCAAATTTTTTAGGAATGAATTGATTTAGATTTTAGAATTTCAATATTATGTATAATAATTTCAATTTATTCACGATGTTTAATTGTTAAATATTATTGTAATAACATTTTTCTAATTTTGTTTGTTGTAACCGTTGAAGAAATCGTTTCAATTTGAAAAAAAATTTGGTCTGAAAAAAAACCTCAGAATTTTTTTTGTCCCGCATGGGCATTGGGCATTTAAAAAATCTAGCAACCCTATCCAAAATTATAATTTTGCTTGTTAAATCGTCAATGTATTCCACCAATCCGGAATACAGAGGGACGAACGGACGGACGGACAGGACTTCCTTTTTATAGTTAGAATATAGATAGTTTGATTTAGGTATGACGTTAAATGTATATATAAATCTCATTGTCAAATATACCAGTGCGCTTATATTAAGAACAGTTAATATTTATATTTAAAAAAAATAATATATTTCGTTCTGATATAGTAATTTTAAATATATTTTGTACAGACTTATAAAACTCTAAGCTGCCTCGTATGGAAACACGCAATACAATTTACACTTCACTCGAGATATACGTGTCAGTAACGCCACACACACACACACACACACACACATATATATATATATATACAATAAACGTCTCTACATACGAGTAAGCGAACAAGTGGAAAAGAATTTGCGTAATATTATTCCATCAGTGAGTTTTCTCGTCTCATTTTAAACCACTTGAGACTCGCTTGAAGCAACGGCATATGAGGTTGAAATTCATATCTTACTTACGGATTCAGTAATAGACAGATATGCAAATGTCTCTAATTATTCAATACTCTCTTCATCTGTACAGAGAACGCATTTATCGAATCTTTATCTGCATGGCATACTCATTATCGACATCGATTGGGAAGAATAGAAAAGCTTTCCAGCGAGAATACTTTTTAAATGGAAAGGATTTTAGAGCATTTTATCGCTTTTACCAAACGATCTTGAGGGTATTGAGGATTTGATACGATATATACAGTATATATATATATATATGGATAATTGTATACAAATTTTGGTTAAAGTATTTACTTAAATGTAATTCAATTTTAGGACATTTAGGACCCATATGTTTTACGATATCGGATATAAAACAAGAATTATGCAACGAAGATAAAAAACCACTTGACCTAAATGAAATATTGATGCGAAAAACAGACAGATTGAAGCAACGTTACAAGAGAGAAGATAGATTGCATACAGTAAAAAAAAAAAGGTGTCTCTTGAAGTCTATTTCGTGAAACACGTCACGCATTTTTTTTTAATAAATTCTAATAGTGTTTTCGTACAATTTTTTTTTTTTATGAAGTCTCCTTCAATAAGATTCTGCGATGTTGCCCGTAATACTTTATTTTTTGTTTCCTTATAACACCCTTGATTGATCCTCATCGATTTTGCTTCAGTGACGAGTTATTAAGAGTGAAGTGTTGATGAATTACGTGTAAAAAATATTACTTAACACGAAGGATTTCTATGCATAATTATTTCCCTTTTAACAGCGAGTTCAGAATTAACAAAAGAATAATCACCGAGTTAGGTTAATTAATAAAATACGGATGGTAACGGATAAAGCAGTGGCAGGATACTGTAGTATATGTGAAAAATCGTCCTAACAGCGTTCGAACCCATCACCTCTTGAGTAGAAGAAGGTCAAGGCCAGTACGACGAGAAAAAGTTAATACAACCTGTCATAGATTTAAACAACCGAGGAAACGGATAACGTTTTCACGTCCAAAGATATTTTTGCGTGTTAACCCTTCCGCACTCGAGGTAATAGCCAGCATTTCATTCAAACTATCTGGCACAACGTTTGGATCCCATTACTGGAAAATCATGCATGAACACGCACGATTTTCATGATAGAAAATCGGATTTAACGTATTCTGACCGTATTTAAACAGTGTAAATTAGAAATTTATTAGGCAATAAACAAGCGTTAAAGGAATAATGAGGAATTTACAACCTTTTCTCCTTTTAGTTTTTAAACCAGGAAAAGTAATGTTAAAATATTGTCTGTCAATAGAAAAATTACTAGTTTTTCCTGATAAAGCAAATTGCTATTACAAATTGTGACTGTCTTTTTCTAAATAAGTGGTTCTCAACCTCGGCTCGCGACCCAAATCAGGGTCGCAGGGTCCTCAAGTAGGGTCGCGAAGGGTCACTATATTCACTATTTCTTAATTCAGTTTATATTTATAGGCATATTTAAATTTTATCATAAGCCTGAAGGTCGGGAGGTCCTGTTGGTGGCAAATTTAGGGTCGCAGCAAAAAGGTTGGAAACCACTGGTCTAAACTGTAATACATTTGAGAGAATTGAATTAGATATACTGATATCTTGAAAAAAAAATAATTAAATGGAAATAATAGATAATGTCATTAAAAACACTGAATTTATATACAGTAGAATGGAATATATAATCTTTACTTATCATATCATTATATAAAAACGGTGCAAGAATAATGCCTAAATTGTATATTTTTCAAATGAGCTTCCAGCACTTGACTCTCAGTTGTTATCACTCTGAGGATACATGCGATGTTTTAATAAGTTGCCTCGCATTTTCACGTATTTTAACGTGCTTCAGTTTATGAGGCAAGAAGTACCAATGAAGGACACATTGAACACTTGCTGCGTTAATGGTTTATTTAAATTAGTTTTGTTCGTCGTAGGCTTCTTTAATGTTCAGTTACGTCTCTAATAGTTACCCTCTGTGTCAACTCTATTTTTTAACAACTACTATTCAAGTAATTAGCATATTAATGCGCATATGTACTTATATGTATATGTATGTAGTATGTACAACCTTTGATACCGAATACGCAGGGTACGTGTTGCGTAAATTTTACTTAAAAACTGTTATTATGCCATTTTAAAACCTAAGCTTGTATAATGTTCACTTAATTTCATACCAAATTGCAAGATTTTCAGATATTTTTATACCCAGTGTTTCCGTTAGGCGCCCGTGAAGCTACGACCGCTGGGGTCCCCGACAATGGCCGGCAAAATTTTTTTTATATCACTGGAATTCCTCCCTCAAGTCGTAGTGAAATCGTTTTGTATGATTTTTGTGTCAATTTTCATGTTTTTATTCAGTCCAGTTAGTTTTCGATTATTTACTTTAATTTTCTGTTTGTTTTCAGCCTGTTTCGCTACAAAGTGAATTTTATTTTTTGCTGTTCAGTTAAACCGGACGTCAACTGCCACTCACATTCTCAAAACTTAAGGCTCGTAAAAAATTGGTTACGTTCTACAATGCCTCAGGAGAGGCTGTCAAATCTGATAAAGTTATGCAGACATCACTGATGATTTTGCGTCTAGATAAAGTTGGATAAAATGTGGGAGAGGAATGCCGATGAAGAAAAGTAGAATGAAAAATGTAGAAAAAGTAGAAGTGAAAAGTATGAAAATGTAGAAGTATTACCGTCAACTGGGGATACTTGGGACAGTGGGAGTAACTTGGGACATTTAGTTTTTGAGGCTTCAATAGCATTTTTAAATTAAAAAAGGCTGAATTTGGGGGCATTTTTTATTGTTTAAATATACACAGTATAAAGTATCTAACTATAAATACCAAGAAGGTCAATATGTCCCAAGTTACACTCACTGTCCCAAGTATACCCAGTTAACGGTATTGATTATAATCAATACCGTTAACTGGGGACACTTGGGGCAGTGGGGGTATCTTGGGACATATATTATACAGGGTGGGAGAAAAGACTTCAAGGATTTTATACATTTAGTTAACAACATTATACAGATAAGTGTTCAAATGATGAAACAAATCAAACAAAAAGTCTATAAGAATTTTATTCATACAAATATTTTGTTAAATTGTAATTTAATCTTCAAAGAATTCTCCATCCGCTATTATACATTTGTGGATTCTCGCTGTGACTCTTCATTGTTCTTCTGAACATATCGAGTGGGTTCCCTTTCAGTTGTTCATTTATTCTGCGGACAAAGGCATTCACACTTGGATAGATGAATCCAGGAGTGTAGAGTTTGTAACGCAAATAAGCCCAGAGACAGAAATTACATGGCGTTAAATCAGGTGATCTGGCTGAACACTCGATAGGACCTCGCCGTCCAACCCATCTTCCTTCAAGGTTCGTATCCAGAATCTCACGGACAGCTGCAGAGTAATGTGTCGGCGCTCCATCATGTTGATAAAACCAATTCCTGCCAATGCCATTAGTAAACTGTGGCAAAACTTTGTCTCTCAATACGTGGCATTAGCGTTTTCCATCCATCGTATCTCTCGATATATCAAAGGAAATGAGTCCTGAATAACCAATGCCACCCCAAACTGTTAGTGTAGCCGTTGTAACGTGTTTACCCAATCGTATTTTGGGATTTTTTTCGCCCAGTATTGAACGTTGTGTTTGTTTCCTTTACTCGTTAAACTGAAGACACATTCATGTGAAAAATTGAGCTTTCGAACGAAATGTGGATCACTGTTGAACTTTTGCCTCATTTGTTTCAGCAAACTGCAGCCGTCTATAAAAATCATCGTCGTACTGTATATGAGCTGAGTAAATGGGTTTGTAATCGTTGTATCACTGTGATTTCAATATTTTTGCTACTGAAAATTTGGAAATACCCAATTTCTCTGCGACTTTTCTTCTTGTTGTACACACTTTCTTCATTGCTGTATTCCATTCATACTGACATGGTACTGACTGGGGCTAGGGCGTAGGACCTTCCTGTTCTAGCCTAGGATCATTCCTGGCCTTGTATAGTTGCTTTGAAAAGTATCGCATAGACGGCAGTGATATCATTGGAATTTATTATTAACAAATTATTTGTATGTATGAAATCCTTAAAAACTTTTTTCCCACCCTGTATATTGACCTTTTTGGTATTATTTTGTGTTGTGTTATTTTTTGTTACAAAATAATTTTTTTTACTCAATATTGATGTCTGTGTTTGATTGGTTTGCTCAAAGATAAGGGCCCTCCACATGAGGTCTCGCGGGTGGGGGGGGGCTTCCCACATACAGAGCGAAGGCCCTGCTTATACTTACCTAATGTTTCCTACAATGTTTTTGCTGATTAACTGATATTAATCAGGTTTTTGTTTATGAATTTCTTCGTCCATTCATTCTTTTATGAATTTATTTGTTTATCATACTTGACTTTATTCTTTTATGAACATCTCATGCATAACATCATATTGTAATACATTCTTATTCAAGAAGAATAAACGACCTTTTGTTTATTAGTTACCAAACAAAAGTTTAGAATCCGCCACAGATTTGTGCAATGTCTCCTTTCGTGTCACAATTCCGCATTCAATATACTCTAACGATAGAAAATGACAGTTGTTATACAGTGAACCTCGCCTCAGGACGTGAAATATGATAAAGTAAGTGAAAATACGTGGTACATATTAAAGGAACAGTTCTTTTTATCCTCATAGCGATTAAAACCAAGAGTCAAACTCTGTCGGGCGATTTGTAAAACCTTAAATTTAGCCATTTCCCGTAAACAAATATTCTAATCGCTTATAGACGTACTGGGACCCATCTTCCTTTCTTTCTCCCGTTTCCAGACAACTGAAATATTGTATTTGAATCTTCGTGTTTATATATGTTGTGACCTTAACAGGTTCAGTAAAACTTTAGGGAGCTTCTGACAAGATAAAACAAGCAATTTATTAAGCGTAATATGCTTTTATACACTCTGCAATAAATCCTTCTAACAGCATCTTAAACATACGAGGTGCAGTCAATGTATATCTTTAACGCTTTATACTTCCACTTAAACTATGACTGCATCGAAGATATATATATATATATATATATATATATATATATATATATATATATATATATATATATATAGTTACGAATCTGCGGTTAGACAAAAAAAGAAAGAAAAAAAAATATATACACATATACACACAGTAATATATATATATATATATATATCTATATATATATATATATATATATATATATATATATATATATATATATACATATATACACACACAGTATATCCTTTAAATGCATGTTTTTTCTTTATATCATAGCTGATACACCTGATACATGATACACCATGCATTGAAGAGTTTTATATATATAATTATATTATATATACAGTATATATATATATATATTATATATATATATATATATAAGTGTGTGTGTGTGTGTGCGTGTGTATGTGACTGCGGCTTTTAATTGTTAATTGAGCTTAAGTTTATGCGGTCATGCTGACCTTCTCTGTTTCATTTGTATTTTAGTGTTTGTGGCGTCTGCTCACGCTCTGTTATTGTTTTTTTTACTCCCATGTTTATCATTGTATTCATGTATAATATAACTGGAGTCATCATGCTCACTTTGTTGCTGATAATGGGCTCGTTTTATATATATATATATATATATATATATATATAGATATATATATATCCTGGTTCACCAGGAATGTCTACGCTTTAATCTCTATCTTTTCTCTTCTTCACCACTTTGTCTTTCGTACCCGAGCTATTTCTGTCTTCTCAAACCAGTTCATTAGGAAACGAGATATTTGTGTATACATATATACATGATACAAACCCACAGGGAAAAAGAAAGATGATTCCAAGGCCTTTCGTGTATTCAGAAGTACACCTCGTCAGGGAATGAAAGGAGAAGGCGAGATGACGAAAAAATATTCATATGTACAACGGGACTGAGAAATGAAAAGATCAGCACATGATTAACAAGAGTTAATTAAAGGGAAAAGGTATTTTAACAGGATATTGTCAATTTTATACATTCCCGCAGTGTTATTCCCGCACGCAATGCTCTAAGAGCAATGAGGGTTGTCAATCCTGAATTTTTAGATTCGGAGTTATGCAATATCATGAATATTGGTACTAAATTATGTTATCCTATTTCATTTCTAGATAACTGCCTTAGGAAAGCTAAGAATAGGTATTATAATAGTGTAACTGTATAGGAATTTGGGCGTAAAAATATCCTTAGCCTACCTTACCATGTTAATTTTAAATATCTTCCGACTTTACTTAAAGCAATTGGTATCAACTTAGTCTTTAAGTATAATAATACTGTTAAATCACTCCTAATAAAGACTAGCCCAGATAATGCAGTTGGCTGTGTGCATTCGATCGGATGTACACAATGTAACTCAATCAAACCGGAAAAACGTTAGATATCAGGGTAAAACAGCATAAATATGCGTGTAGAACAGCAAATAATTCTAGTGCATTGTTTAACCATATGTACAGATGTAATCATAGTATCAAGTGGAATAGTTCTAAAGCGCTCGTTAAAACCACAGATATAAGTGAAAGGAATATTCTAGAATGTGGATTTATCCATTTTAAAAATAATTTCAATAACAATGCGGGAATGTAGAAAATTGACAATATCCTGTTAAAATACCTTTTGCCTTTAATCAACTCTTGTTAATCATGTACTAATCTTTTTATTTCTCTGTCCTGTTGTACATATGTATATATTTTCGTCATCTCGCCTTCTCCCTTCATTCCCTGACTAGGTGTACTGCTGAATACACGAAAGACCTTGGAATCATTTTTCTTTTTCCCTGTGGGTTTGCATCATTCATTCATTTCACGTGTTTAATTGTGAAATTCATCACACACACACCACACCACACACACACACACACACACACCACGCATTTTCATTACATGCTATTTATTTTGTGAAAAGACAAAAAAATTACGAAAGTACTTGAAAAAAAGCTGTTTACTTTATGGAGTAGACAATTCAAATTTTTTTTTTTTTTTTACTATAAATAACGATTTCATTCTCGAAAACTGCGTTCATTTTTGAGAACTATGAAAAGATTTGTTTTTATTTCGATGTTGAACGAAAACTATAGAATACCATCAATCCAGGCTGAGATAAATAAAACTTATTCAATTATCCATTTTTCAACTTTACATTCTAAAACGTGAACGAAGAAAAATTACGCCTTTTTATTTTGTGTTTATTCCATTTTGTAACGTTTCTTAATTTTCAAGTATTTATATCGGAACTGACGAAACTTTATGGATATTTAGTTTTGTGTCTTTCTGTACGTTCAGCTTTGAATTGTTTTATTATTTAATTACGGTTTAGAATATCTTTCTGTCTCTGTCTATCTCTCAGTATCTATCTATGAATATTAGCATCTCCAATAAAAGCTCTTTCTATTGACTCTCTATCTATCTAAATAACATTTCTCCCTTTTTATGTTTGTTAGACTCTTCTTCTATTAAGACTAGCGAAATTCAGCGATATTGGGTTGAGGTATGTTTGATGGGTTATCATCGCCAGCGTTCATACCACAGAGGTATATGGGTATGGACCTCTTGCTGAACTTAAACTGTGGACCTTCAGACCTCGCGTACATACTTTAGTAAACCCCCAAATCTTTAAGACCAGTAACGTAGGGGCACGTGCCCCCCTTACGGTCTACGTTACTTAATGTGTTTTGGTAATTATTAACATGTTAAATCTTGTTGTACAGTGGCATAGATAATTAACATCGGTGCTGGTTAAGTGTGCGGTCTACCTAGCTTTTAGTTAGCCTTATAAGGCTAACTAATAAAACTATCACGACTTAACCTAACCAATCGCCAAGGGCGTACAGTTGACCTAACGATTGGTTAGGTTAAGTCGTGATATTTTCGTTAGTTAGCCTTATAAGGCTAACTAAACGCTAGGTAGACCGCACACTTAACCAGCACCATTAACATCAATAAATATTTTTCAATTTTACGTTGACTATGGCTTACTTCAAATTCAGTCACACATACCTGCACAGAATTACAATCAACATTCAACAATGGGGCATGCACTCCCAACACTCTGATCGCACGCTCGAGACGAAATAGGGGGTCTGTGAAGGAGTCACCTTGATATCCGCAACCAGCAAGGAGCAAGCTTACCTTGAAAACCACCGAATACCGACAGGCTCTGAGCCTGTTGGGCAGGGGTAATAAAATTGCTTGGTACATACCAGGCATTCCCATATGGTCTTTTATATATTATTTAACCAATTACAGCAGATTCAGTCAAATCGCATAATAAATCAAAGTTCAAATATTATTCAAACAACGCACACTTTCCTTAAGTCCACAAATGCAGTCAAATCATATTGCGTTAAACTTTAGTATGCTCCTGGGTACATTTTCTACATTTAGGGGCTAATCCAGATATATTTTTATATACTGTATATATGCGCCTCGGTGGTGTAGTGGTTAGCGTCGCTGGCTACGAATCCATCGGCCCCGGGTTCGAGACCCGACGGTAGCTGGCGCGCAGCAAAATCCAGCTGTTCATCCTTCCACACAATAAAGAAAGTGGTTGGTAGATAAATGGGTACCCTAGGTGGCCTAGTGGTTAAGACGCTGGGCTGCTGATGGGGCGTGGTTCGGATTCCACGTTAAACTGTAGGTCTAAGGTGGAGTGAAAAGCTTGACCTTCGTCAGAATGAACAATTCGGGCGGAAGCTAACCAAAGGTTATATATATATATATATATATCCGGGTACGATTGTAAAAATCCTCACCACAACCACCGTCTGACAACACTC